>VCRD01003893.1:22961-33012 GCA_006783055.1 Trinorchestia longiramus
TATTTATTAGCTGTTTTATTTATATATATATATACACTTCAAAATATTCAAGTGTTAGGGATGTCTCACTTCTAGTATAAAACACAGCTGAAACTACCCTGCCAGAAGGGCATAACATTGCTAATCTTTTTTTTTATCTTCAGGACATGAACAGCGTTCGCAGTTCAAGAAACAATCACATTATTCAATTTTTATTTGCCCATTGCTTAAAAATCAAAGCCGATCTTGCACAGCTTCAAACCTCACCCGCTGCAAACCTTATGGCAAATAGAGCATGCACAGAACGGGGGTCTGCACAAACAAACACAAAAGAACCACCGACAGGTGAAGGTTCGATTCCGCGGACGCTGTACGCATGAGAGTAAAGAGGCGTAGAGCAGGTAATGCTTCTTGTTTTCTGTGGGTCTGCATCCACAGCTACGCCCTTGGAGCAGATGATTATAACCACTTTGTGTAAATCTTCCCATAAAGTTCTAACCTTTTGTTACAAATATAGAAGATCACGATGTGGAGAAGAGCTCCATTACCATAGTAGTAAAGAAGATTGAGTCACTTACTACAATGTCGAAAGAAGCGTTTCAAAATTATTGCGGTCATTTCAAACAAAAATATTGTGATGCTGCTAAATGTAACCTTTGTGTGTCAACGCACACATTTTTTCAGTTCCGCTTTGAAAAATTTATTGGAAACCTGTATCCTATCTACGATCTACAAAATACCTTAGGAGAGCTGGTACTTTTTACTTCGTGGAGATTACGGTTTAGTTGTGAAACAAGAAATTAAGATAAAATTCACTTGACATATGCTGTCGTCTTGCGATAATTTCTGTTGACGTATTAGTAAATGAAAATAGCCTGTTAAAGAAAAAGGGCTTTCAGAAAAGTGTACATCTACTCGAAAGGTAAAAATTTTACATTACTCTAAATAAAATTCACAGATTTAAATTTCTCTGTAGATGAAATTTACATAATTCAAAATGCTGCAAATGAACATTGCAAAACAATACATGTTATTCCTTACAGATAACAAAATAGAAGCCAGAGTTTGAGCATTTCAAAGGACGAGTGTTTCTTCGTAAGACGATGTGCATGCAGAAAAAATTTATTTTCGACAAAAAAATTCGCAGATGCTGTGGTAAACAAAGGCGAGAATTAACGAATAGAAAGCACAGCAAACGAAAGCTAGCGGTTCAACAGGTGGTATGAGATGAGGGCAGTTCACAAGTCAAGCGTTTCTCAGGTAGCCCACTATATCGAATCAAATACCATAGCGTAATTAAACTAGTGAAACATTAAAATTCCGAAAACACAATCACTAGTCGGAGAAATCTAAGAAAGCACTTCAGAAGAAGGAAGCTGCCGCTGCGACAGGTATACTGGATACACACCCTCGACACCTGGAACACAGCAAGGCGGTTGCCCTTCTCGCTTTTGACGGCTGTAGCGGGATCTCCCGAGCTGGGCATGGTGGCACTTGCTGGGTATGTACGGTCACTTAAAACACCTCAAGTCTTCCTACCCATTGTTAAAATATTCACTTGAATTCGATTAGACTACTCAACAAAACACGAGTTTCTCTCACAGGACGCTTAAGATGTAGGAACGGCGCACACCTGCACCAAGATACTGTCAGGTAAAGACTGTCGCTATTGGCTGACTCGTAGAGCCAATTCGCGCAAGCGACACGATGATGCGGTTGCCACACTTTGGCGGATCTGTATGAGGCATCATGTGTGGTCACGAACTTCCTAACACGAGAGATGTAACAATGAAATTCCAATACCTAAATAAATGAAAGTTAATTAGGAAACTCTACGGATGCATGTGAGAAACAAATACGTTCATTAAAAAAACTACAAGGTAAGAAAGAGCGTAGTCTGTTTCGCTCTGACGCTGGCATCGTGCCCGCCTTTCCTCAAGACTTTCATAGGAAATACTGTTGCAAATACATATTTCCTCTCACTACGCAGAACTTCGTAGGTCTGGTAATGCCTAGAATAGACTAGCCTAATTGGTGTTCTCGGGATAGTGAAAAGTAAGGACATCAATATTGAGTAAGGACAACAGTTCCGATTAGATTAAATAAGGTAGCAGTACTTTGTGTAATCAACTAAAACGTATTTCACTTGTTAGCGTCACTAACCAGTACAAGAACGAACGTGAATGAAACACACATTCGTTTTAATCTTTGTGAATACATGAATTTGCTTTACCAAGGCAACATTTCATTTAGAAATACCAGTTTTGGCTTGGGCATCAAGCGCCGCGGTGGCAGACAGGGTCACCGCTACGGTCTGTGGCACTGCTCGAGCACGGCTGTACGGGACGCCTGGGTACACACAATACAGGATCCACTTCAGCGTGGATGCGCGACTGAAGAGAGTCAGGCACTGCAGGTGTTCGTTTAGACACGCAGCAGGTGTACTTGGATTTACGTTTGTTCAGCACTGAACTATAAGGGGGTACCGGAAAGTTCTGTCCTGATTTTTGTTAGGAATAATAATTGAAAGAAATATTACTGAAAAATCTTTATTGCTCAACAAAATAGTCACCATCATTAAATACAACCTTTGTCCATCTACTTGGAAGCTTTTTAATTCCCCTTTAAAAAAAAAATTAACATCTTTGGAAGAAATAAAGGATCTAAACTCCTTTTCAACCTCGTGAACATTTGTGAATCTTTTTCCGCTCATGAAATGCTCTAAAGAACACAATAAGTAAAAATCTGATGAAGCAGGATCTGGCGAGTATGGTGGGTGAGAAAGAACTTCCCAACCTAAGGACTTTATTTTTTCTAGAGTTTGTTTGGCAAAATGGGGCCTAGCGTTATCGTGTTGCAAAATGACTTCTTTCCTGTTCACTAGAGCAGAACATTTTTACGCAACGATGCATTTAGACGTTCAAGTTGCTGACAGTAAAGGTCTGCAGTCACAGTTTTTCCTTACTCTAGTAACTCAAAGTGAATCACACCTTTTGATTCCACCAAGTTTGGTTAACGAAACGAGGACAGGACTTTTCGGTACCGCGAATAATATTGCTGTTGAACCCGCCTGATTGAACTAACAATGGTGTTGAACCCGTCTGATTGAACTAATTATGGTGTTGAATCCGTCCGATAAATGATACTTGCGCAGTTGGAAAACGCACCTCATCAAAAAGTACACCAACATTCATAACATTTTTCGGTAATTGTGCTCTGTCGCAGCATTAACTCGTCGGTTTGTCAGACTACTTCAGTATATTTGTTAGAGAGCAGTAGCTTCCTACAATTTATGTGAGGGAAAGACTATTTCCAAAGGAAAAGGAACAGGTGCAAATTCAAACAACTATCAAAGGATTAGTTGTCATATATTCTTCAACAAGGATAATGACCTGAATATAATCGTCTTTCCTGAAAGTGCATGCCATGCAACGAAACATGAAACTAATTTTGACAAAAATTCATCACTATAGCTAGCATGTTCTGTGCCAGATAGTAGTGGATAAATCAGAAATATTGAGCCTTTCGGGAGGATACTGAAAACACTTAGTAGTGCTCTGGGACTCGATCGGAGAAAAATTACTTGAATCTAGGCGTTATGAATAAATCCTGAAGAACTACCCAATCCGAATTTTATCGTCTGACCGGCGCTAATTTTCGTCAGCATTAACCGGTAATTATCGCCTTTTCTTACGATAAACCGATGATATCTTACGATAAACCGGTAATTATTATCTGAAAAAGACTTTTTATCGTCGTTTCCCTATGTTTGGAATGACGGTAGGAATAAAACTGTAAAGACCGGTCAATATCGTCAGCGAACATTTCATCGTCTGGAAATACCTATAATTACCGGTAATAACTGGTACTATTTCTATCGTCGGAAGTTTCTACTATAAACGATGATTATCACCGCAAATCGATTATCTCCGGTAAACCGACGAAAAAATTCGGATTGGGTAGAGCTATGCACTGATAATTACATTATGAAGATAAAAGAAAGTACCCGAGTACTTCCATGGTTGTGGTCTGACGACACATGTTGAGGACTTAAAAATTCATTTTTAGTTACTGAATTACAATCAAATTGTGTAATGAACAAATGGTAAAATAAAAATCATCAAATCGGGTCAACTTGTAAAACAATTCTTTTCGTGAAACAGTTTTGTTTCAATTTTGCTGCTGATTACAGATATTCAATCTGAAACACACCTCTACTCCTCATGATCGTTAAGATGTGGCAGTTCTTTTGAACCAAACGAGATGAAATTTTAATGATGCTGAGGGTGAAGACAAAAATAAATTTGAAAGCCCCTGTGCGATGTAGAAGTGAACACCCAATAAATTTCACTAATTGTGTATTACTGTGGCGCAAGTAGCAAATAAACGCTTGCTGCAATGATATGATTGTCACACTTTTGCTCCCCACGCTCTATACCAGGAAATATCTTTGAGGCTATTACGACTATGTCTTTCTCATCATATGCTTATCTCAGGGACTGCAGGGTCCAAATATTATAATACAGAGCTTTGTGGCACGTTGATTTCTATTACTATTATTTTCAACCCATGAGATTCCACAGCATCCCGTACCCAATCACGAATATATGCACGTGGGAAATTAACAAACTTTTTCTTATACTCTTTCGATGTTAACTTAGGAACTGCAACAAACCTGGAGTATCTATAGAAGTTCTGAAAATATATTTACTACAGACTGTGCTGAAGTCCTAAAAAAAAGTGGTTCATGGTATGACTTCGAAAATCACCGTATTACCGAGTTCATAATTAAAGTGTGCAGGCTAAAAGTCTTTTAAAATGACTGCAAAATTAACATTTTAAGCTGTCGTGCTTGATGAAAAGTGCATTAGTACCTCCTGAACACAGAAAATGAAGAGCACTTGAAGAAAACCGTGGTTTTCTACTCGAACCATCAGCAGTAACCCTGGTTGTTTAGAAACTGATGTTCGACAGCTGTGTAATAAATGGTTTTGGGCTCAAAGAAAAAAATCAATTTATAGACAACGAAATAGTATGGTAAAGCACGCACAACTTTGTAGTTGGATGAAGGTCTTATTACATGCACCATTCTGGTTGAGGGGAAATTATACTTGTTGGTATAGTTATCATATATTCGTGTTACTTCTATTAGTCCAATGAGCCCATTGATGGCGTCAATGAGCGTCAATTTATGATTCATCTATAAAACTAAAAGGTATCAACCACATCAGAAACTATTTTTTTCACATTTAATATTAAAAAAATCAAATCTCCTCTACAAACAGAAGACTCATGTCTTCCATTTTAACTGACTGAAGAAATAGCTTAATACTAGTGTCTATCGTTTTTATTTTCGTTTTTCTAGATTTCTTTAGTTATAGCAGTTCGCAGACCAGATGATCGTCATGGAATCCCAACGTTCATGAATTAATGTTTTATCCGAATGTGATAAAATTTTTCAATACATCGGTAAACGTTGAAGTTAAAAGTTGAAAAATTATCTGAAAACAAGAGGAATACACAAAATATTACTTTAAATCAACGCAACTTATTAAGGTTTTACGAATCAAATTAATTAGGGAAATATGACTAATTCGAAATGGCTTACACGGTAAGAATTTGGAAGTGGGATGCGCATCCCACCTGAGAGCCATGATTACATCCCTGAACCATTTTAGGGGCTAGAGGTGAGGGCATTTGAACCCAGACTCGAAAAAACTTTGCCATCCTGAACCCATGTCGGTGCACCCACCCTGACCCATTGCTCCTATATGTCAAAGTCCTTCTCACCTCTCACGCCCAACAGAGAATCCACTCATTTTGACGACGAGAACATCGCCCACAACCTGCACAGCGACGGCCTTGAGCTCCAAGCATCTTCCGAGCCCCGCCGTACATTTCTGTTGTTTATTGACATGGATCGTTTGTTTAGGGATGGAGTTTAATGGAAAATACGTTTTTTAAGTTGCGTGTTAGACCCTAAAAATAGGCTCAAAGGGGAGCTTCTGGAAGTTGGTATCTATGTATGCAGGGTGTCTCCAAAAAATATACTCACTTTTAGACCGCCCATTACTCATACTTTGTTTTAATTGCAGTATTTATTGACATAGATGCAAGACTAACGAGTTGAATTAAAGGGAAAAAACATTGAATTAAAAAAAAATGAAATGCCGTAAAAGAAAACTTCAATATTCTTCCCGTATTCTAGTTTTCATTTAGTAATGGGCAGTCAAAGCGTGAGCACATATTTTTGGGATACTCTGTATTTATTGTCAAGAATGACTTACTTCTTCGAAAACGAATAATAGAATTACGTTTTGCAACGATTTGATTTGGGCACTATATTGTTGAAAAATTTCTGGAAACCTTAGTTGATTTTCTTAAAAAAAACTATGAAGGGAATTAAAATTAATAAATATATTTCTGAGTGTATTATTTAATGTCAATTACAAGTAACAACTCACTCTCTATGCAATGAAAAAGATCCAAGTGAATCCAGACTGCATCATGACAACAAAGATTTATTTCCGTGTGTCGAAGGCTTTCCCTTTCAAAAGTTCACTACGTGGTTTAGAAGTGAGATCGAAGAATATGTTCTATTGTACAAAACTAAGGCATCATGATGAGGCTAAAAATTTTCATAAAACGAACTTCAAGGTTGAATAAAAAAGAAGATCAAAGCCTAGTCTCCGGCTGTTTCCTTCAAGGTCCGAGAAGGAAGACGATTGGCGCCTAGTCGTTGGGTGAGATGAAGTCCTCAAAAGAAAAAGAAGGATAAGAAGACGAGGCTCCAGTTGTTTCCTTCACGGTCCGAGAAGAAAGAAGATCGACGCTAAGGTTAGAGGTTAGCACTTGCCGTAAAGTGGATACGGCGGAGCAGCAACCGGCAATTACAGAGTAGAGGTCACTTGGCGACCGCAGCGTGGCTCTTAGCGCAGAGGAGACAATTTTTAGCGCATGTCAAGTTCGTAACTCAATTTTGGAGGCAGGGGAGAATAAGAACCGCTCATGAGAACAGAAATTTTGCAGCTCGTGTATGCGAGGAAGCCACTTAAATTGAGTATTATTATCAACTTACGTTGACGAAGAAAATAATGATTGAAAAATCAATCACATTAAAAAGGTATCGTAATGATAAACCTTTCAAGATATCTTGCAAACCGATTTCATGCAGATAATTATTGATACAAGTAACGCTTGAGTTTACTAGCAAAGGCCAGAACTTTTAGAAGAACTTAAGTTTTTCACTCGTGTTCTTCGTAACATGGGTGAGAATTAACGTGGAATTTTAATTTATTCTCACCAAGTTTGTGTTACAACTCCATTTCAACTTCGTTCTTCTTTTTAAATCTCGAAACCTGAATTGAAATTTTATACAGGTCAAATCTTGAATAAAACATTTTCACACGCAGACAACAGCTCTTTTGTATAATGCAACCGTGGTAATTTCAACAGATTACTTCATAATACAAAAAACATTTTGAACAAACAGGATTTTGACGATCGTCAAAAGAATTCTTTCTTTTATAATATATTTGCTAGTTATCTGATGGGGGTTATTATGATCAATCATATTTGAGCTTTTTAAAATCAAATTGCTATTAGTTGAAGTATTTTCATGCCTTAGTGACATTAGTTAGAGGGCTCTCATGCCTTAGTGCCATTAGTTAGAGGGCTCTCATGCCTCAATGCCATTAGTTAGAGGGCTCTCATGCCTCAATTCCATTAGTTAGAGGGCTCTCATGCCTCAATTCCATTAGTTAGAGGGCTCTCATACCTCAATGCCATTAGTTAGAGGGCTCTCATGCGAGCTCTCATGCCTCAATTCCATTATCTGAACACATCCCTGAATTTCAGCGTTGTTTTTAATATTGGCATGGCTCCACTACTTTTTAAAAAGCAGAGTAATATTTTACTAGATTATAAAGTAAGTTAGCATCAAGGAGAACGTCAACTATAGCTATATCATAATTAATTACGAAGCTATACGATAGCAGCAGTTTGAACATAACGACTGCTTTTCATAACACAACTTTAAACCCAAATATTTTTTATTAAGGTAAAACATCCGTTCAACTGTAAAATTTTTCCTTCGTGCAGCATTTTCCATAAAAGTTTTCTCCTCATTTAATATTTTTCCATCACGTAACATTTTCCATAAACTCAAAAGTAGGCGGGCAAAGGAAAATATTTTGTGTAGTAAGACGGTTTTCATCATCCCGGCAAATATGGGTAAATTTAGTCTCTTGAATTCCTTTCTCAAGTAAAAAAATTCCTTCGTAAATACCAGAAATGATCACGCATGAAGGAACGAAAATAAAGCTAAACAGACTCGCAATCTGTCATGGAAAACTGTAACTCATAATTATTACTTGACCCCCAGTGTTGATCACGGGTCACCTCTGCTAAACGTTCTAGTTATGTGATAGAGGAAGTCACGTGATGCAGAAAGAAATTTGATGGACAAAATCATGTGATAGAGAAAGTAATTTGATGGAGAAAGTAATTTGATGGAGAAAGTAATTTGATGGAGAAAGTAATTTGATGGAGAAAGTAATTTGATGGAGAAAGTAATTTGATGGAGAAAGTAATTTGATGGAGAAAGTAATTTGATGGAGAAAGTAATTTGATGGAGAAAGTAATTTGATGGAGATAGTAATTTGATGGAGATAGTAATTTGATGGAGATAGTAATTTGATGGAGATAGTAATTTGATGGAGAAAGTAATTTGATGAAGAAAGTAATTAGCATGACAAAGTCATGTGATGGACAAAGTCATGTGATAGAGAAAGTCATGTGATAAAAACGTTGGTATTTTCGATGACTATGTGATAGGAAAAATACAAGTGTTCAGCATACCAGGTACTGATAAAGCATAAAGATTAGATGCAATAGATTACAGGATCTGATTCTTGACGATTGCAGATTTTTTCCCTCCTGCCCTCCGGGATCAATTATAAATACTCTTTCTGGTCGAAAACAGTTAGTGTATACAACTTTTGGCGTTGGTCGGACACAGTTATCACACAGAGGGAAAAAGTTGAAAAAAATTTAATCCAGACATTGAACTTTCAACGTCATACATTATAATTAAAAAAACAGAAACGAAGATAAAGAACTACTTTCTTGACTTTTTCCCAGATCATTAACGCTGGAGCGTCTTCACGACTGTGCACCAACTGTTCCCGACCAGAGGGAACAATTGGGAAGCTCAATCCGACCAGAGGGAACAATTGGGAATCTGAAACTGACCAGAAGAAACAAGTGGTAAGCTCAATCCGACCAGAGGGAACAAGTGAGAAGCTCAAACCGACCAGAGGGAACAATTTGAAAGCTCAATCTGACTTGAGCAGTTAGACCAATTATATCGACGTCAATACACCACGTGCGGAAATACGCACGTGGCGTACAAATCAATACAGAAGACTAGGACATAACATGCGGGTATGAGTCACGATTGCAGTTTTGTGTTTGTAAACTCTTGTGTGACGTTCGGGTCTGTGGGACCCATTTTTATTTAACATTTTTACTGCTAACAACATAACATTTTGCTAACAGCAAAACAATAGAAAGACTACTTAAAGTCCGTATAACAAAGCACCTTAATGACAAAAATCTTATTAATGACACCCAGCACGGTTTCAGAGAAAAACGTAGCTGCCTCACAAATCTCCTTGACTTCTTTAGAGAAGTTAACCGTACATACGACAGTACAAAAGCCGTAGACCTTGTCTATCTAGACTTTCAAAAAGCCTTCGACAAAGTCCCCCACGAAAGACTCATGGCCAAAGTGGAAGCGCATGGAATACGAGGCAACTACTCCCGATGGATACGAAACTGGCTCACAGGTTGAACTCAACGCGTAGTGATTCACGATGAAACAAGTGATCCAGCGCTTGTAACTTCAGGAGTCCCTCAAGGGAGCGTTTTAAGCCCGCTCCTCTTCATCATCTATATCAACGATCTTGATGTCGGAATCATCAGTATAATCAACAAATTCGCCGATGACACGAAACTCTGTCACAGAGCATTCACTGAAAGGGACAGAGCAACTATCCAATCAGACCTCAAC
>VCRD01003893.1:38026-53486 GCA_006783055.1 Trinorchestia longiramus
CCTCCTCCTCCTCCTCCTCCTCCTCCTCCTTGGCCCTCGAGTACCTCCCTCCACGCAATCTTTGCGGGAGCCAAGAGAAGCATTGCAACTCCTGGGTGGAAGAAGTAATATTTCCTTCTACCGAAAGTTTCAAATATCATCGGAAAAAAATCATCACAAACGATGGGTTCTGCATTACGAAGGAAAATCGACACAAGCTTGAATTTCTGGAGAATTTTGCCAGCTTTATTACTGAAAACTTCACTTAATCATAATACTAGTCACACCTTTGTACAAATTCCCCCATTTAGAAAGGAGTGCCTAAATTGGGTTTAAGCTTTTCTCCAGGTGCTAAAACAATAGCTAGCTTTGCTATTTTCTTCTGAAAGAACGCTGCTGGGCTTGCTTGTACTGTAAAACCCAGCTGCTCTCTGTAGTTTATTCCCGTCTCGTTTTAGTGAAGTTCCGTCATTGTATTGACAATAGGTGAAATATTCCTCAGTGATCAGTCACAGGCGAGAATGATTACATGAAAAGTTGTATCTTTGGTGAATTTTATTACTCGAACTTTGCATTTTCGGTGAAAAGATTTATGAGGAGTACCGGGCAATATGCCTCCATAATACGATGATGAAGTACCATGTAACATGCATCCGTGATACGATGAAGTATCAGGTGACATGCATCCATGATACGATGAAGTATCAGGTGACATGCATCCATGATACGATGATGAAGTCCCATGTAACATGCATCCATAATACGATGAAGTATCAGGTGACATGCATCCATGATACGATGATGAAGTATCAGGTGACATGCATCCATGATACGATGAAGTACCAGGTTACACATCCATTGTACGATGACATGACATGTGACAGGTGACATGTACCATTGATACGGAGTACCAGGTTACAGACATCCATAATACGACGGTTGTCTGGATACGACGGGAAGACTCATTCTACACAGAAAGAACCTGACCATGTAACCTCCTTCAACTCGAGGTTTTAGAGACGCTGCAAGTGGGAGGCTAGCAAGCAAAGCAAGGAGAGGATAGTTGTCGGAGAAAACGAAGAGGGGGGAAAGGTAAGTTAGGGGGTAGCCAGACAACCTGCACTACTGGGGAGGAAGGGGGAAAGGGAGCTGCAAACAAACTGATAGGCTCGGCTGAGGTCATCGGCCTACTGTGCAGGTCTCTGCATGGCCTGCTCTTGGAACTCGAGGCTTCCTTCTCTGGTCCTTCTGAATTATTATTATTATTATATTCCTAGTTCTGGTCCTTCTGAATTAATATTATTATTATATTCCAAGTTCTGGTCCATCTGATTCATTATTATTATTATATTCCTAGTTCCGGTCCTTCTGAATTAATATTATATTTCAAGTTCTGATCCATCTGATTTATTATTATTATTATATTCCTAGTTCTGGTCCTTCTGAATTACTATTATTATATTCCAAGTTCTGATCCATCTGATTTATTATTATTATTATATTCCTAGTTCTGGTCCTTCTGAATTACTATTATTGTATTCCTAGTTGTGGTCCTTCTGAAACAATGGTCCAAGTTTCAGGGCAGTCGTGTAAGCCTTTGTATTTTGTAGCGTCTGTGAAGGATAAAGGTGTCTATAAATTGAGACTGTACTCGTTGCTTTGGCAGGCTGGCCGTTACATTTTTCTTCCTTCCAGATTCTATTCTGCAATCTTTGACGAATTATGTTTTCCGAATGGGTAAAGTAAATCAAAAGTATTTTATTGAATAATCATATAATGCATTTTGAATTTTATGTTTGAAATTACCGAGAGCTCTTAGAGTGAAACATTATCTTGAATAGAATACTCAAACATTTTTCCGCATCCTTCACTGTCTGATATTAATTTTGAGCTCTAATTAATTCAGGGGTTTAAATGCGACAATCCTTCGGGTAACGAATGTTTTGTCAAAATGTCGATTTTTTGAGTAGTTTTCGTTGCTGAACGAACATACTATTTTCTTCAGCATTTATGCCACAACGAAGACAAAGTTGATTATGTGTTTCTTTAATTGCAATTAGCTAACTATGACTTTCTGAGAGGAAAAACAGCTGAAGGTAAACATACGTAATAGTCTGTGGTAGGATGGAGGACAACTGAGGACCATACAACAGGCTTATAATTTCCTCGACGTTATTATGAGCTTCCAGACTTCTTCTTTTCTATATTTTCAGTTTCATCCTCGTGCTAGTTGTTTTCACAATAATATTTTTTAATTCTTCAACGATATTGTACTAAAATCTTCTACTTTGTGTTCACTCAAAATTACCTTAACCACCAAAAAACATCGAAGAGTAAACTTAAGCCACTCAGAAACATCAAGGCTAAACACCAGCACATAACGTTAGGGGTAAACACAAACACTCAAAAACGTAAAGGGTAAACTTAAGCACCCCAAAACGTTAGGGGGTCAACTTAAGCACCCAAAAACGTTAGGAGTAGGCACAAAACACCCAAAAAAGTCAAGGGTAGACTATCTAAGGGTGTACGGGAACGCCATAATCGTTGCAGAGTGAACATTTTGATAAGCACGGTATCCAAGATACAGCGGAAGAACAATAGCTTTAGTCTGCTCTGATTCTTGCCCCCACACCCACGCCCAGCCCGTTCCTCCTTAGGAGCTTGACCCTTGAGGCCTCTGAAGGTCAAAGGGTGTTGCGTCTGGCCCTTCCAGGGCACAAAATGGCCCCACAACCGTGAACCTCTGAATTAAACCCTTGTGGTGGAGGAGAGGAGCAAACGATGACAGTTTATTTTTTGTGAGAAGAGACATAAGCCATTTCAGGATGCTGGGACTTACGTTTGTGGTCGTTGTGCTGTATTACAGCAGTCGAACTGCCATCAAAACGAGATTTCAAAAAAGCAACTCAGGCCGGAATTGACACGAGTGCGTATAGCACTATTCATCTCAATGAGTTGGTATCTTGGATACTAGGGACACTGACAAGTGTGTACTACAGTTGATCATTGTTGCACGTGCAGTTGATACGAGTACTTTTTCCAGTTACTAGTCGCCCTCAAACAAGAAACCAGTTAATGAAAAACATACAATGACTCTCACCAAGGCGTATTGTGTACATTATGGTGTACATTTTAACCCTTTCGGTACCATGATGCAAATATCAGAACCTTTTTCAACATATTTAACATCAAATTTAAAAAAAGATGCTTTGTGATGTTTTACGGTCACTGCATTGTCCTGATCAAACTGTAGCTTGCACTGCCCTACCAGCGTTTGCACAGACACACGTGTTGCTCTGCATCTTAATAGGCGAAAAATGACTGTGGCTACCAGAGATGCCGTCAGTACCGAAAGGGTTAATGTACATAGGTCTTGTACACGATCATACCAGCTGTTAACAGTCACTACACATCAGCTGTTAACAGTCACTACACATCAGCTGTCACAGTCACTACCTAATTATTAGCTGCAGAGTCACTGCCTAATTATTAGTTGCAGACAGTCACTGCCTAATTATTAGTTGCAGACAGTCACTGCCTAATTATTAGTTGCAGACAGTCACTGCCTAATTATTAGTTGCAGACAGTCACTGCCTAATTATTAGTTGCAGACAGTCACTGCCTAATTATTAGTTGCAGACAGTCACTACCTATTTATGAGCAGCAGACAGTTACGTACAGTCAGTGGTTGGCTGAGATTAGACGACCACAGATGTGGTGGAATAACTTGCTCCTCTAAGTCACTGTGACACAGGCACTTTGTTTTAACACAACACATGATCACACAGACAAGCCTCACTGCCTCACCACACACTACGAGTCCACTACAAAATCATAAAAAGTACTGTGAAATAATTGCTCTGGTGTACTTGGTATAACATATTGTGAACGTTTCATACACACATACGACGCGCATGGGAGGGCACTAGTATTCTTGTATGCACATACGTGTATTATACATACATGTTTGCATGCCTAAACAATAGCAGGAACACGTATGAGGTTCAGAGTGGGAAGCAGAAATAAGTTCCTACGATGTATAGCCATGAACAAAGTAGAGGAATGTCTCAAAACAAAGGCAAGCAAAAAACTGTACATGACGTGGAACTGGAGTCATTTTTAAGACAAAATTTGAGCGGCAGGTGCTAAAATTAAGAAGTAGAAACTCTTACTCGTTGGTTGCAGGCTGCTTTAGTAACGGAAACTTTGAAATTTAACGAAAATTTTAGAAAATAAATTAGTTGAGGCCAAAGCCAAATTTGAAGTGGGCAGAAGTGAAGAAAGTAATTCACAAAAACCTAATCCCAGCAGCATTGCCAGCTCCTAGGAAACATTGAAGCTTAGTCTTGACTAGACAAACACAAGCGTTTGTTCTGCACAGGCTACAGCAGACACGAAGATGGCAGCGAGCAAACATGGGGCAACTGCTTGCCCCTCGTGTTCACCCCACCGTGTGTTCACTCCTGCCCCCCGTGTGTTCACCCCACCGTGTGTTCACTCCTGCCCCCCGTGTGTTCACTTCCCCCCGTGTGTTCACTTCCCCCCCGTGTGTTCACTTCCCCCCGTGTGTTCGCTCCCAGTGTTCGCTCCCAGTGTTCACTCCCAGTGTTCACTCCCAGTGTTCACTCCCTGGTACGAGGTTTTGACCCACCGGTTTGTTGAGCTTTCCAGTTTTTTCTTGCAGGCTTGCAAGGTACAACCGGGAACACAGGCTGCAGAATATTGGTTTAGGTATAAAATTGGTGAAGTTATTGTGAATAAGAAAGGGTGAATGAGTAACATTTTATTCTATGTTGGTGAAATTATTTTAGGTAAATGATACGACAGCAAAATACAGTTAGAACGAAATGAGTAAACAAAAATGTATGTGCAATAGGACAGTTAAAATATTGAAATGAGTAAAAAATTAATAACAAGACGCTAAAACTTCAACAAATTTTGAATAACACAAGTGTTTTGTTCAAGGCAATTTAGTCTCAGTACGCACATGTACGCACCAGGACATTACGTACATGTACAGCTTGGCGTACAGACATCACGTACATGTACAGCTTGGCGTACAGACATCACGTAAGTGTACAGCTTGGCGTACAGACATCACGTACATGTACAGCTTGGCGTACAGACATCACGTACATGTACAGCTTGGCGTACGCACAATCGTTTAGCCTAAGTTGTATTAGTAAAATGCTGCTCCTACGAAATGCTTGTAAAATTAGAGCTTTCAAGTTGTGCTGTACATAACACAGTCTAAGTAAGGTTTATCTTTTCTAAAATACATTTTTAAAATAAATGTTACATGCTGAGGAATGTTACATGCTGAGAAATGTTACATGCTGAGAAATGTTACATGCTGAGAAATGTTACATGCTGAGAAATGTTACATGCTGAGAAATGTTACATGCTGAGGAATGTTACATGCTGAGAAATGTTACATGCTGAGGAATGTTTATGTAGTTTTTGTGATAACTGAAGAAATCTCACCGACTGTTCCTGGCACTTGATAAGCATGCGCCTTGACTGTTGTTCTGCAGATGTTCTTTGCGTTGTGTTCTTCTGCAGGTGTTCTTTGTGTTGTGTTCTTCTGCAGGTGTTCTCTGTGTTGTGTTCTTCTGAAGGTGTTCTTTGTGTTGAAATATGTGAGGGAGTGCGTGTGAGGGAGTGCATGTGAGGGAGTGTGTGTGTGACGCGAAGAGTGTTTTGGGAGTGTGGTTACAGTGCACTCTAACACACACAAACATCGGCCAAACACTTTACACGGTGGGGAACAGAGGGAGGTGGAGGGAGAGAGAGAGGGTGGGAAACAGAGGGAGGAGAGAGAGGGAGGTCAATGGGAGGTCACAAGATGGGGGTAAAACGGGGGGTTGATATTCAAATTAGTCACGTTAACAAACGCGCACGTGAAAAAATTCGAAGTATGTGATTCGTGAATTCGTAATATAGGATCTATCATAGTTTACCAGGGAGACAAGAATTGGTTTACAAATTAATTTTTAAAAGTACAAATTGGAACACAATTTTGTTGCTTTTTAATCACAGAGTGTTATCTGCTCTAAAATACTGTACAAAGAAGTATTGTGTAATATTTATACATAGAGTATGAACCAGAGTATAATAATGTATATACACCAATAATACTGGTATGAAGTCCAATATTAATACTCGTATGAAGTCCAACATTGAAAACATTTGATTTCGAAGCGTACTTCGAAGCATGCGTTGTCTAGCTTAGAAATTAAAGAAGATTTTCTTACACATTGAAACATTATACAATTTTAATCACCAGATTTATGGACCTGCATATTAACCAGTTTAAAAAAGCTTTTGATCAATAGGAATGTTGTCATTTTTGCATGAACTGCACACCATTACAGTGCACGAACACACACAAACTGCACACCATTACAGTGCATGTACACACACAAACTGCACACCATTACAGTGCATGTACACACACAAACTGCACACCATTACAGTGCACGAACACACACAAACTGCACACCATTACAGTGCACGTACACACACAAGCTGCACACCATTACAGTGCACGTACACACACAAGCTGCACACCATTACAGTGCACGTACACACACAAACTGCACACCATTACAGTGCACGTACACACAAAAAAGTTCCCTGTAATTTCCGGCCAAGCAATCGATCATTTTTTTCATGCTAGGGAATGCAAATAACTTTTAATCTTTTCAATTCGATGGAAAATGGGAAGTTTTCACCTACATTTCGCAATAAACAGATTAGTTGCATTGGTTGTATGGATATCCAACGAAAACATAAGATTTTTGTTATAAATGAATCGAGTGCCGAAAGCATTAAAAACAACTTTTGATAATGATAAAGATTTAGAACTAAGACAGATTCTCACACGTTTGTTATCCTCTAACACTCCAGTATTATAATTATTATTATCATTATATTCATTCCTTGTTGTTAATAGTCCAGTATTGGGTTCTAGTATTGATGGACGTCGGTGTAATTCAACTATTTTCGAAGAAATGTAATACAAAACAAGGAGCTGAGGTAGGTAAGATGAAGTCCGTGCGTGAGAAAGTGTTCAAGACTTGCCTCATAAATGCAGGTGTATACTGGATACCGTGCAGGTAACCTGCAGACCGAGGAACAAAAACGCAAATTGACCCTGCGTTCAGAGAGCCAAAAAGGTTCACGCCAAATGACGGTGGGAGCCAATAGAACGGAGGAGCTTTGGCATGGGTTTTTGAGCGTTAAATATCCCATGAGAAAACACCCGTAACTAACTCACACACTGGCACAGGAAACGTAGCTGGAGACTGCCTCAGATGAGTCCCAAAGATAGTCCTAGTTCAAAAATTTGGGTACAAAACTCGAGCGATCTTTATTGATTTCAAGCACTTAAGTCAGAGGTTTAAATCTGGGTTAAAAAGCTAAGGAGTGATCAGGATAGATCCCGTTACTCACCCGGCTTGGCATTCGTTCATCGACTCTAGAAAGTTCGCTCCATTTTCAACAGCACAAACTAATAAATTACGACATAAGCAGGATCGCCTCGACTAAAACGGTCACGTATTTCTAGATAAAAAATACTGGAGTTATTTATGTATAACTAGAACTGCAGTAAAACCTATACTTACACAACATGAAATGAAGTACACGTAAGCCCTTTGCATGATGGTACTCACTACCTACTGTAGGTAAAACGATGAAACGATAAACATGTGTTGGATAAGAGCTCAAGTTTTATCCAGTACGCGTAGCCTATTTTCCTACACTAGTGAGTAAAGCCATTCAAAAACAGGAACATTTTTTGTGGTTACCTTGTAGTTCAGAAGCGCAAAAAAACACATGAGTGAACCTCACAGTCAAGGAGAAGATTGTCTAGTCAATAAACATGAATGTTTAGTCAAGGCAGGAAAATGTGAAGGGTAAGATTCAGGACATGATATAGTTACGCATATTCACTTGTATCTTCAACCTTTCTCAGAGCAGTTGAGGTGTCATGTTCTGTGAGCATAAAATGGATAAATTAATGAGTTGGGTCAGGTGGTGTGTGCTGGGCAGCCTCGTTCTAATTCACTGGCTGGAACTAACCACTGAAGTTATTGTTATTAAATGTGACCCCAGATGCTGGACTGAAGACAAAAGTACGTAGCCAAGATACTGCTTTACTGGCTTTCTGTTGCCGAAAATTTCGCCCAGATGAAGTTACGTCGACAAAATTAAATGTCCGCATCGAGATTGAATCGCGAATAAATCGTTAGATTATGCCAGATATGCATTGAAATCTTGATCGAAACCGGGGGCCAATTTCTGTGTATGTGAGTGGGTACGAAGGAGAAAACGACGTATTTAACTAAAACAGAGAGAGGCATAAAATACATGTACTTTAAAGTGTTGACAGTGCACTTTAACAGTTCAGAATTTACGATGGAGACAATTTTTCAATAAAACAAACCATGCTTGAAACGACAGTCAAAATAATAATTAAAGCAGTTACGTTTTTATATTGTTTGCAACTTTTTCAGCATTTTAGACAGCTGCGTATCTACGATACATATTACAAATCAGTAAAACAAAAAAACACTCATTCACTGAGTTCGTGCTGTCACGTGTACTGGGTACTTAAACACTTCTTAGAAATTTAATAGAGTCTGAGTCAGTTTTTTGTTTGTCTGCAAAGCAGTTCGGCATTGTGTGCTCCAAGACCCTAAGAAAAGCAATCTTTTGTGTGTCCGTGGCTCGAAAATACGAAAGCAAGATCGTAATCTGGTCCGATCCTCTGACACTTAAATGATCAATAGATCTCGATCGATTGCAGATCGCCAGATAAGGAAAGGGATGTAACTGGCTGGCGGATACAAGAGAGATCGGAAATCCGATACGTTTGTTTTCCATTGTCTATTTGGAGGGTACATGAATACAGAATTATTCGAGAGTAACCTTGCATTCTGCGTAGGAAAAAATCATGAAACTGGAATCAAGTCACCGGATGTAGGTCAAAGATACGTCATGGATAACTCAATAACCATATGCTAATTTCAGCCTACTTGCATGAACTTTTATGGGCATCATGCACGATAACACGGCCTTTATGTATGACTAGTCAATTCCCGTGGAAATTCCATGATTTAGATTTGATTAATTTGAAATCATTATAGAGATAAATGCATTAACGATTTATGACGAATCATTGTTTTAAATGAATAATTTTCATTAATGTATACAGGACTACCATTCTCCATCTTATCTACCGATAACATGATCCAGATAGTACCCGTAAAAATTCCTTGATTTAAAAGACAAAATTAAGGACATATGAAATAAATACATTTATCAGTTTAACCCGTGGTACCATCAGAATCTGAATATTTTTTATGAATATATACAGAACTTCCATTCTGCATCGTATCTACCGGTAACATACCCATGTAAGAAAAGAAAACTAATAACGGAAAAATGAAGTATTTCATAGTGATCGGCGCCTTTGGTATCCACAATACAATGTTTAGAATACATGCATACCCGTTCTGATTTCACTTCAATAATTTTTTTTCAGTAATAGATTGGAAGTAATGGGACAAACACACAGGATACAGAGAGAGAGACAGAGAGAGAGGTGGAGGTACATCGTCTATTATACATGTAGATAATATCGCCATCATGTACAATAGGAGACGTTAGATCTAGCAAGTGGATTCTCTTGGAGATTTCTGGACAGAATGTACATGCACAGAGAAATAGTTATTTGATTGAGTAAAGTGGGCATGTATAGTCATCATATTGAGTCAAACTACTGCTAAACGGAAATTAATATCTACATATAATAAAATCCAATTTGTTTATAGATCCATATTTATATATTTCGTTGTCCCACCTTTTCACATTAATTATATATCCTGCCTACATAGCAACCAAATAAATTTTATCGAACATTTAAATTCTTTATTATTTCCTTCATAATTACATTAAAAGTTCATCAACTTTATGTTACAATACATACCATACAATAAAAGACGAGTATTTATATATAAATGAACTTATTTGGTGTCTCCTGACTACTGAATTAGATAGAAGGAGTGAATTGGAAACGAGGCATTATTGAAGAACTGAAATAAAGCGTTTATCTTAGACTAATATTGACTTCTCAATGGAACGGGTATACACGTGTTGCAAGTATTGTATTGTGGATACCAAAGGCACATCCATCAATGTGGAAACTCCTTCGTGAAGCCCGCGTTCACTGACAAATCAAACGTAAACATTCAG
Organism: Trinorchestia longiramus; assembly: GCA_006783055.1. Classification (NCBI taxonomy): domain Eukaryota; kingdom Metazoa; phylum Arthropoda; class Malacostraca; order Amphipoda; family Talitridae; genus Trinorchestia; species Trinorchestia longiramus. The sequence goes on from VCRD01003893.1 coordinate 48,266, forward strand.
TAAATAAACATGTGATTTTTTTCGCGGGGGTCTACTAGTTAACTATAAAATAGGTAGACAGGTACAAAGGGAGAACAAATGGTTCAACAATGTAGAAAAATAACTAATAAGATAAAAAAAAGAATGTTTTCAGTGGCACACAAGTAATTTTTTAAATTCATCAAATACGCGTTTGAGCGGAAATTTAATGTTTACTTAATACTAGACTAAAGTTTATAATACGTGAATGAATGACATAAAAAAGTGTCATCGTTAAGATGAGTTAGAACATGTCAATAAAAAGCTTTAAACTGAATTAAAAAAGGCTTAAATGGACAAGAATAGCCAGAGAAAAAAACATATGAATTTAGTAAATTTTCATTCAAACGATGAAAATATCTTTTAGCTGTACAGGAACGCTTGCAATAAAATGAAGTCGTCTGATTAATCTGTTAATCATTCTAAATAGTTGGATAACGAATTAGCTATTCTAGGTGGAGCGTACACAGACATACAGTATTTTTTATATGAAATTTTTGTGGGAAGAGTTAAGCCAAATCAATTAAAGTAAAATCTCTAGCAACTTCTACGAACTTAAATCCCTAACAATATCAGCGAAAACAAATCCCCAATGTCAGTACACCTCAAAATAATATCATATGAACATGTTAGAGAATCACAAATGTTGTACGTGAAGGTCATCACACTTATTATTACTTGTCTATATCATTGCGTTTTTGTTCTTTTTCCTCGAAGTATACAATTAAAGTTTATTCTTCTCCATCGTTATTATGTTACATCAAGAATATGGTTAGGTCTTACTCCCATAACCTAAATCATAATTGAGTTGGACTGTCGTACAATGAAAAATTGTTATATGTCACGACCAAGGTAAATTATCTAGACAGCGAGGTCATCATAATCAACAGCAACTGTGACCTCCTTGTAAATACAGGGGAAGGATGTGGTCTAGAAAAAAAATCGCTAATTACAGGCTCCCATTGGTCACCAGCGATGGTCGATGCGTCGCTGTTTCGATGGCAGTCACGTCCACTTTCACGGTGGGAGAGCAAACAACCACAGCATAGCACAGACTTATTAACAATTTGAAACACCTCTTTACTCCGTTCAATAACTCAAAAGCAGGCGGAAAGAGCTCAAAATACGAGGAACAGGTTCAAGCATCGGCGACAATTGAAGGCGCACGTCTGTTAGAAAAAATGAAACACTTTGGTATCTCAATGCGAAGACTAAATATATTACTTCTCTCATCAAAATTATGAATCAAACTTTAGAAAATCAGTGCAGGCAAAGTATAATTTCATGAATGAACGGTGTCAAATTCGAGTAGTAGGGAATAAAGAAGTAACTCCTGTTGACAGACTGACTCTAGTGATGATGTATCATTAGAGCCAAGGAGAGCAGGATTGGTTAAGCCGAATGTGTGAGGTCCTTCTGACCAACGACAGGCATCAGATGGTCATGACAGCTGCGGTGGTAATGATGCTAGCAATGACATTGTGGTCACGGTATTGAGGGAGGCATGATTGGTAATACATACCACCCTCCTGCAAGGACGCAGGCTAGCGAGACTCATTCAGAACTTTCCCCGGATACATGCACGTATTTAATTAGGGCAATTTAAACAACATGTGCAGCGGGTTGTCATCTTTTTTCGATTGCGTACAGAGAGATTCTGTCATCGTCATCACAGGCAGTAATCACAACAAAATCACAGAGATGAGCTTGGGAAAGTACCCTAGTTCACAGAGGGTGACAACTTGTGTTGGTTAAATTGGTCATAGATGTCTCCGTTAGCTGCACTATTTTCTGTGGTACAGGGTGTCCTAAAAGTAACTGACACTTTTGATTTGCTAATAAAACGAAAACTATTAACGCTAGGATGTTGAAACTTGTTTTATTCGAAAGAAAAACCTTTTTATGCTTCATTAGAACTAGGTTTTAATATAATGTCTTTTAAATGATGGCCATGGTTGTTTTGACAACTTAGGGTTCGTTTCTTTGTCGTTTCCATAGCGCTCCTTAGTGTATCAGGCGATAGTTGTCTTATTTCAGAACAAATGTTGTTTTTAAGTTCTTGCAGATTTGTTGGATTTGTTACATAAACCCTTGACTTCAGGTAGCCCCATAAGAAGAAATCGCATGGGGTCAAATCTGGAGAACGAGGGGGCCAAGGAATGTTACCAAATCGTGAAATCAAATGATTTGGAAAGCACTCATTTAACAATGTAATCGTTTCTCTCGCTGTATGGGCCGTGGCTCCATCATGTTGAAACCAAGTATTGCGTAGGCCATGTCTCTCAATTTCAGGAATTAGAAATTCGCTAATCATAGTTCGGTATCTTTCACCATTAACTGTTACTCTTGCGCCATCATTATTTTCATAAAAGTGGGCCAATCACATTGGAATCAGTTGTCCCGCACCACACCGTTACACGAAGAGAATCCAGCGGCCTTTCTTGAATTTCTCTTGGATTTTCATCGCACCAAATTCTAGAATTATGTCTATTTACATGGCCAGACAAGTGAAAGTGAGCTTAGTCAGAGAAGATAATGGTTTCGATGAAAGAGGCATCCTCACACAAACGAATAAAAGATTCTGAATAATTAACACGACTGTGATAATCATTAGGCANCTGCCATGCTGCTTTTTATCATGTGCCTGCAGATAATATTTATGCCGGCATCTCCATATCTATTCCATAATATTCTTCCGTATGTGTCTGGAAGTAGTAATAGTTAGACGATTCTTTATCTGCGGTGAAATATTTTTCCAAGTTTTTTTACCTTTAATTCTAATGATGATTTTGAACTAATTTGGGCCACAAGTTTTAAGTTTTAATACACTTAGTGATACTTGTTGATGAAAACGGGACGGTGCACTCGATCAAACCGTGCACCTGGAAGTGTTCTTACTCTGATCCTCATTAATTTAAACAAATATTAATTTATTAATTTGAATCAATGTTATTATGAATCAATATTAATTAATATTGATTTCATAGGAATTTTTCACTCGTTTACTTTACCCATTCGAACTTTTTCATAAATTTGATGGTATTTTGTCGTATATGGTGCAACATAAGACATACAAAAGTTATAGAAAACTAACGTTAATCCAACGGTGGAGTTATGGGGCTTTGACGATGGAGATCAAACACAATTTTTTGTGTTGGATTCTCATACGATGATCATTTTCTTCCATGGTAACTAAGTAAAATATAAACTGATGGGCAGGGAACAACGGAGCCTGTATGTTTATTAGACACCATTAATTTTCTCGTAAATGTCAAACGCGGTCAAAGAAGTGATATAAAATATCAACGAAGTAACATCTGTAAAAATAGTATCCTATTATTAAGTAAAAATATGAACATAAGTTAGGAGATCATATGAGGAGGCAGTAAACTCTGCACAAAGAAGAAGACGTGCAAATTCGCTGACAGTATTTTGCAATTGTTTTCCCTACTCCATCGAGGTTCGGGTGTCTCATTCACGTATTTTTTTTGTAATTTGACCATGAGTGAAATTGTTTCGTAAAATTACCCAGCAGGTAGTAATTAAATTTTATTTATCGTTGTAGTTGAAGTCGTCTAAATGAACGTATACTTTTGAATGGGACTTTGGTAGCACGGCATAGGACTTGGGCAGCAACCCAAGAATGGACCAAATCGCTCGTTTTAATTGCCTTGTTTTATTCTAAATATGATGTTAAAGTAGTCGTCTAAGATCCGTAGACTATGAAAACATTTTCTGTTCAGGTGTCTGTTTTCTGTTGGTTTGAAAATTTTGACTGCATCAGAGACTAAAGTATTTTCCCAAAATAATGATTTGTATGAGTTATGTGAATATTATTTGGTTTTATACCATGAAATCTTTGTCTTGGCATAGCAATTTATTTCATATTATGTTGCATTCAATGTCATATTTATGTTTGAAATATCGTAGGTTTTGGAATAGGTATGTAGCACAATATAGATAATTACCTAGTATCAATGAACAACTAAGTTACAGGAACAATGGTTTCTTGCATTCTGATTTTATGTACTGATGAAATGAAGAGAAAATGGTTTCCAGGATTGAAGTGCATGATGAATAGAGAGAAACAACCGTACAAACCTAATTAGAATCATAATTTTCAGAAGTCTCTTAAGTATCTATATCCTGTAATTTGAAAATCCAGTGTATCTGTACAGTATACTCTATTGGAAATATTTTTCTTTCTAATATAAAAGAATTATTTGGCATACAAAGATTATTTACATCATCGGGCAGCTGGGAACACAACTGATCCATGCTCGAGCTGTCTTTGTGCTAAATTGTGTGAAACTAAAATCAAAAGTTTTCCCCATGGAAACAATTATGCAATGCACTATGAGCCACTTAACTACTGCGTTACGTACATAAAAATGGTGAACTAGTGTACCCAAACGCTTGACATACCAAGATTGAACGTGATGATTGAACAGTCTTTAGAGAAGAGATGGTGAACGTTAAAATATTGACCAGCGATTAATTGTGTGTTGTTTCTATCCGTGATGAGCATTCAATTTGGCGATGTTTCACTGTGAAGTAAAATCTAGGGAAATTTTGGGAAAAGTTGTCAGCATACAATCTGTATTCTGTTTACAAAATTTGAACAAGAAGCTGTAGTAAACATAAAAAAAAATACTTGAACTTCTGCTTTAAAAAACAAGCCTGCAGGACATAAATAGTTGTCCTACCCTTACACTGCAGCAGTAAAATACTAAATAAATGAAGTAAAAATTCCATCTCACAAAACATGAGACTGAGACAATGTAATCGGTAAGTTGTCCAGGTTCTACAGGGTGTCCCAGAAGTAACTGACCCTTTTGATTTGTTAATAAACCGAAAACTATTAACGCTAGGATACTGAAACTTGTTTTATTCGAAAGAAACCCCTTTTTATGGTACAATAAGGTACTTGGTATCCTGTTTGCGAACCAGCTTGACATTTGATTTTTGCTTCATTGCAAACCCTTAATTTTCATCATGTCTCCATACAGCAAAAAAGAAAGAATAAGAATTTTGCAAATCTACACACGGACAATGTCAACAATAGAAGCGCAACGTGATTACAAAAATTATTTCAGAACAACAACATGTTCTTCGAAGAACACAATTACATCGGTGTATCGAAAATTTACGGACACTGGAAATGTTAATGATAAACAACGATCTGGAAGATTAAAATCAATTC
>VCRD01003894.1:0-19699 GCA_006783055.1 Trinorchestia longiramus
GGTGAGTGGGAACAGAGAGGCATGAGGTGAGTGGGAACAGAAAGGCGTGAGGTGAGTGGGAACAGAGAGGCATGAAGTGAGTAAGGTAGCTGCGTGGCAAGTTATACTTATATTGGCATTTCCATCCTTTTAGAAGATCGTGGCCTAAATTATAGAATGCAAAATAGGATTCAACATTTCAATGAATAATTTGGAAACTATTTATAGCCCAATATCGTACATGAGCCGTACAATTACGAACAAAAGTAATTGATGTGAAAGTTTTTACAGTGTAGTCGATACGTGAACCGCAACTTGCAACATTTGATTGACTGAGTGATGGCTTCGTCAATATTCCTAACAGGTTCAGTAACATGACAAGGTTTAAACCTCTCTACGAGCTTCAGGAATTCTGTACAAACGCCAAGCTGTAGAAGCATGAAGGTTAAAATCCTGTATCTTAAAATGGAAGCAGGGTATCAAGAACGAGAGATCCGTGAAGCTTCTATATTCGTGGTGCGCAGTGTTTAATGTTTCATGTTCGTCAATAGGTAATAAATGTACGCATTCAGTAACGTCCTCAAACATGCTTGAGCTTTTGTATGTGTACATGATGCAGGTGTACATGAAGTAGGTGTACATACTGCAGGTGTACATTTGTTACTACAGGTCGAGGAACCTTCAAGCAAAGAATCGAGCTGCAAAGTCTGCAAAGTCCTCGTGCGTAATAAGAAAAAACGTATAAAGGAATTAAATACTGGGAGCGTGAAAAGTTGCGTTACCACTCATGTTCATGATCGACGCAACGCGTCTGGTCACAAAAGCGTGTGACTAACCTGTGACGAGCATATGCTGCCTTATTCACTTTGCCGTACGATCGTCAGCGATGTTCATTGCATTTGATATTTTTTATGAGCATTTCTCTGTGCAAATTCTTATTTAAGTCATTGAAAATCTCTTACTGAGATCTAAGATGTTAGTGGAATATCACTGTCAATGATTTATTTAAATTTGGCTTTGCACAAGTGCTCGCAAATTATTGTTCTTCGAATAGTTTATTATACTCCAGCAGAAAAATCAAACCGTGGAGAGTAAAATTAGACAGTGCTGCTTACTCATAATTCCAATTTCATTTAAAGCAAGTCATCTTGCCCTGGCGATGTTACTCAGTATAACATGATTCCCTTGTATTTATTCATTAACTTTCTTTCTTCGGCAATTTTCCAACATTAATTGCATGCAAGCGCCTCAGTTATCTCCTTACTTCAGGAGCAAACTCTAATTAATTGTGTTCGGATAACGGGAACTTGAACGCAAATTTTCAAGGAATGGGATAATGTTTCTAACACCACAAGCTGATTCAAGTTCGCCTAATGCCTGCGTTAATTGATATGCCAAGATGTCTGTTGTTTCTGAAAAGTTCTTCAACCTTCTTCAGGATTTAAGACACTTTCTTGACAGACTCAAGCACAAACCACACCTCAGTTCAATTTGTACAAAAGTCAAATAAAACGAGTCAAGTTGGTGAGATGGACGTGCGTGAACCTTGATTTCCTTCAATCAAATAATCACACGCAAGCATGAATAATAGAGATCGACCTTAAAGATGAACAAATGAAACAAATAATGCAAGCCGCTTTCTAAGCTACACAATATGCTGAAAATTATATGTAATTCTCTCGCTCCGAAATTGGTAGCAGTTCCTGCTGCCAACAGAAAACGTTAAGTAAGATTGATGGTAACTTCCTACGTTTAAAGATAATTCACGTTCATGTCTAGTGAATCTATATTACTCGTAAATTTTTACTCTTTCAAGACTAAAAAAAGTCGATGATGTCGTGTTTCCAGAGTTATTATTTTCAACAAGTACACCGTGATAATGATCATACCCTGAAGGATTTACCAGTGTAATCGTAAACAAACAGTGTGCCACAAACGGCTGTGTATGAAGAGCAGAAATGATTCAAGGATTAAGTTTCTATTACTTCATTAATGTTTTCCAGATCAAATCGGGGCTTCATGGTCGGCGATATTGAGTGCGGCGTAGCCGGGTTTCCTTAATGAAGGCCAGTATTGGCTGAGGCCATCCATGATGAGCTGGAGTAGTTTTTGTAATTTAAAGCTTAGATAGGAGCCTACAGTTTCAGTTCCTCTGTATTTGCCAGTCTCAATGATGCTCCTGGTTTTAAGCTATCCACCTGATGTCTGGGGACAGTGCCCAGGTAAAATATCTATTATTATTTATCAGTACGCCTTCTTTTGATAGCCTCACAATAATTTGTTTTGTTGATTCTGTGAGGTTGCGTAAACATCTGCTTCCTCTAAACTACGACTGTACTAGCTAAAGGGCTCCCACTACACTTAAAAAATTATATTAAAGTATTTTTACAGTGTGAATGCAATGTGTGACTTGAAAACCTACTAATTGCTCAGTTTTTGTTAGTCCATTAGTGGCGTTAAACCTTTTTTTGTAATCACTCATTAAGGCAATGGTAAAACATATAGAATTGCGAAAATATGCTTTAACTTCCAGATACAGTTTAGTTTAAGATTCTATTTATCTTATATGTATTTTCTTAAATCCCAACTGTAGTTCACAGTAAGAGTATAAGTTATGTCTCACTCAAAAAGGAAACGCACTCGCAAACAAACTTATAATGCAGTGGATTATTGGAAATATGTGTTATACTGTACAATGCCTGAAATCCAGCGGAGAAACCTAAACTAAGCACCAGATGCCACAGAAGAGTATCCTCAACATTTTTCTGCCAAGTATGCCTCAGCCTTCCCCCTGTGCATGTTATGTCTACACACATCAGAACTTCAGGATACTGCAAATACATTGCAAGAGCTCACAATTTTGAGTGGCGTATAGAGAAAGCTGTGGCAAATTAGAGTGTCAAGTTCAGCAACTTCCCTAGCAATGATGTAGGGAGAGTTGCGAGGACAGTGCTCTGGAACACAGAGCTGGGGAATTGGCAGTGAGATATCTTAAAGAATATTTGAGGGGAACGCTTTGATTATTTCAGGGAACTGCATAAATATATAAAGAAGGCTCCTTAAATATTGAATGAAATTATCATTAAAATTGAAGATGAACTCCGTGTTTATATAGAGGAAACTGAATGAATGTGTATAACACACTATGAATATTCAATGAAAACATTGGGAACATTCAAAAGCAAGGTAAGTGAAAGTTGACGAATATAGAACGGAATGATTGGAGAAGGGTGATGAAAATTTAAGAGAATATGAAGCGTATTTTCAACACCAGTTTTAAACAAAAATGAATGTGTAGCTGTTTCAGTTTCTGTTTAATTAAATAGTTGTTACTTGAATACTTGAATTGAATAGGTAATTATCTATGTAGAATAGATGATAATTCGCGTACGAAGGGCTTTGATTTGAAGTTCAACCGTTTTAACTACTTGTGTTTGAATCAGAAGATTCAATAAATTGTTAAGCAGAGACAAGTCTCTTTCTTTACCGACTTAATACAGCAGAGTAAAATCAACTTTGATTTCCATGTAATTTGAATGGAAGTTATAGTAGTGGGAAGAAGTTATAAAGAAGTTATATAGATGAGGCAAATTATAGAGAAACCTATAGAGGTCCCATAAAATAAGCGCGTAGCGATCTCAAGCAAAGAAACAGAAAAACCTGCCTTACCGTCACTAAAATAACCCACTTTACTATATCTCACGCCATGCATTTCTCATTGGTTATTTTTTCAGTATACACTAAAATACCTCCTGGCATGGCATTAACACGTTTGTCGTTTGACATCAAATAAAGTGGATGTAGCGGTAACCGTTTCGATTTTGTATTTTCTGTGGACTTTATTTTCCATGCGTAGTGTTTCTTTGTCATTCAATTTAGTGTTACCATCGCCATGAACTGTTTGATTGTTTTCTAACTCCCAGAGACAGTCATGAAGTTCAACAGGATGCAAACAGCTGTGTGTGTCACCATCATAGTCACAAGAACGACACCGTAGTGATAATTGAGTCGACACATTTCTTCTCTGCAGCAACTTGCCGCCTTACTTGCATTCCCTCCCTCATCTTCTTCATACTTTCTCTTTTCATTTTCTTTCTTCCCCACTTCCCTAGCATTTACTCCCCTGCCACTTTCCCTGTACTTTCACTTTTCATGTTCTTCTTTCCCCAGTTTCCTAGCATTTACTCCCCCACTACTTTCCCTGTACTTTCTCTTTTCCAGCTCTTCCTTTCCCATTTTCTATGCACTTCCTCTTTTCACGCACTTCCTCCCCCATTCTCTCGCATTTCCTCTCCTGCAAAGCTTCCCCTACTTCTACTTGAGCTACAAGGAAGTTTCAGACGATATCGGCACTGCATCTCAGCTGATGCTTGCAAATGCTTTTATACTACGCAACTAGTCAAGTGAAGGACCAAATATGAGGTACACAATTTTCCTGTGCAATAAAAACATTCGTTTTCTAATGAACAGTCGCGTCCTAATCTGTTCCAGCAGAATATTTTTTTCCATTCGCTTCTTACTGCCTCAACATCTGTAGAACCTGAAGTCACTACCTCAGTACTTGAAACATCCACTTCATTTCTATCAGTTGGAATCAAATTACTTTTCTGTGTAATGTTGTGAACAATTCACACGAATTTAACGCCAGCAAAAAGCTTAACCATTTTTCTGCCAGCTTAACATGATGCAAATTTTTAGAGCCATTCCTAACTACACAAACACACCTTACACGTGGTCTGTGTAGTTTTAATGTATGACGCCAAACATTTGGTCGCTGTTGAGTTTGGATGCAAACCAATGCTTTATTTCACTCACCTGAGAGGTCGTTCAACTCATGAAGTACGAACGGCGGAGTAAAAAATCGAGAAAATAATTTCACCAATTTGGCCATGAAGCTATCCCTATGGTGGCTAACCTTCAGTGTGAGCACCCTAGCTGTTGTAATGACGGCTAGTGCACCATTTGTTGAGCTCGTTAAATAATTATCAGAGATGTAGAGCAGCTTTCAAGTAAAGCAGCCCTTGACGCCTGTAATTCGAGGGGTGAAGTAAGGTGTGTTTTTTTCAGTGATGTATTTCCTAACTAGAAAAAACACAAGTAATGCAGTTGAGCGACAACTGTTCAGTTCGCCCTCAGGCCACTGTTCATTGTTAATTGTCGTGTGACGTAACTTCATATGATCATTCTGCTCAAGTGGTCAGTCTGATGCACCGTCCAGAACACGTTTGAATTTTAAACGATAGAGAACAAATAATTTGTTTCTGATCGCACATCGGTCCTATTCTCTGAACATGGTTGTAGCATTCTGAAATAGCCTTGAAATTGTGGCCCCAAAAATGAATGCTTGGCGGGGTCAAATACGACACGTTCATATCACTATATATATATATATATATATATATATATATATATATATATATATATATATATATATATATATATATATATATATATATATATATATATATATATATATATATATATATATATATATATATATATATATATATATATATATATATATATAAATGAAAATTTAACAAATAAATAGTGGCATCCCAGCATATTATCTAAATCGGTGTCGTATTTTGAGAAACATATTCAATATAGGACCCATTGCATGTTTTTCAGTAATAACTGAGAAAATTTTTCAACTAGCCCCAGCTGAACTGTGTATAAAACGACTCAATTCGGTTGTGGATGAGCTGTACAACTCAAACCATGAGTGAGAGCATCTCTTCTCTTCAGCAACCTGCTACCTTCCTTGCATTCCCTCCACAACACTTTCACTGTACTTTCATTTTTCATGCACTTCCTCCCCACTTCCCTAGCATTTCCTCCCCGTACACATCGTCCTCCTACGCACAGCTTCCCCTACTTCCACTTGAGCTGCAGGATGGATCCAAAAGATATTGGCACAGCTAATACAACAATATGAGATAGATTGTACAACCCAAACCGTGCATAACTGACAGAACTTGCTTTGATCAGCCAACGGAATCCTTCCTTTCAGTCCGCTCTCTTAAATACCCCTCATATGGAACTTGTGCGAGAAGATTATATTACGTGCAGAAGAAGATGCTTCTTAGTTCTCTCGCTCAGAAGGCCTAGCTGGTTATTCCATAACAACGTTAAACCTGAACATGTATTGGAACCGCAGCAGAATTTTCATGCATAAACTTTCTCTCGGTGAGGCTGCTTGGAACCACCACACAAGTCCAGCTGCAATCAGCATACACTCAGGCTTGACCATAAGCAATCAAGGGGACAAAATTCGTAAGAGCGAAACAGTAACATTCCTCGTTCTTGTTGTGAAAAATAGCCTTTTTTAGAGCTCTAATTTATACTGTCACCTTTGCACACCCATTCCGGAGTCTTTTTGGCAATGATTTTAGTGTTATAATTATAATATAATTTACTGATTTACTTGGTATAAATTTCTTTCCTTCCTCAGGCCCATGCTCACATTCATATAAAGTACCTCCTCTTACTGGTCATTCTGTGTAAATTCATCCCGTACTCTACCATATCTCTCAGTTTCTATACTTTAACGCATCTGAACTTCTAAAGATAATCAGAATTTTGACTATTGCTAGATTTTACATAAGAAGTCTTCTGGCCTCGAGGAACTGGCGAATATCTGCAGCAACCTTCACGACTCCCTGGAGTTCGACTCCAACTCATCACTGCTGGTAACTCAGAAATCTCAATAGAAAAATACAAAAAATACGAGAAATACACGTTCTCGAAAAAAAACATGTAGTTAAGCGATTGTTAACGTTGCAAGACATTAGCGAGTTTTTGAATGGGAGATTTTTTAACATACCTAAAACGATAATTTTCGTGAAATTGAATCTTGAAGAAATATTTATTGCATTATATGCCAGAACATCACCCCCTTCTCGACCCTCCGACTAGGGAAATTGACTAATGCAGAACTCATCAATGACCAATTTTTGCATGTTGTGCGTTATCATTTTTTTGCTCCATATAATACATAAATTAAAAGCATCATGCTAAGCTCTATTAATATTTGCAACGAGAGAACATTCAGACCACAATTATATTGATTAAATTATATGATATTAATTGCAAAATATTCGTTATTTTTCTTCTATTTCTATTGCAGGTAGTAAAAATGAATGTTAGTTCTAGATCCGAACAGTATCAGAGTGGCAGACCAATAACTGATAGAATTTTTATGAATTTATACAAGGTCTTGACGTATCACCTTTGAGAACCTTGAACGCAGAAGTTCTTAAATTTGATCTTCTCTGGACACTCTTCTGAGATTTTGCCAATTAGAATATGCCAATTATTTCTTACAATATATTAGCGAAAATACATGTTTTAGAGTAACAAACTGATCTTTATTACTGTCTCTGATGCCCAAGCAATATCTCACAGCCATGACCCACAGCACCCAAGCCATAACTCAAGCTACCCACAGCACCCAAGCCATAACCCAAGCTACCCCAGCTCACCCATGAAGGTGCTGTTGGTCAGGATGCGCAGGAATGATGCAGGATCCATGATGAAGTCACAACACTTGTGTTTGTTCAGCAAATCTCGTACTAGGAAATAAAATTATGAAAAAACACTCTTGAAGTGATCATTAATTCAAATAGTAAGCCATTAAACTTCCATATATCCTCAGATCATCAACAGAAAATGTTACTGTTTGAACACCTGCGCAGGAGATCTTTGTTTTGTAAGTAGAGAAACTGGCGACGGACTAGTTTGTTATCCAACATCTTATGGTCTGTTTTAAACCAATCGCTTCTGTCATTATTAAATTTGAAGTTTAGAGTTGTCTTAAGAACTGCATGTGTATTCTTTTTTATAGAGGACCTTCAAGAGTAACAAGAATACTTCCAATATTTGTAATAGATTTCAATTACTTTTTTAAATTAGAAAATTTCATGCGCTAAATAAGCTGTTATCTGCTTGTTGAAATGCATATTCAAACTATCTAAGCACGTGAAAAATTGTTCTTGAACTACGTTCTACTTTTCTGCATAATGAGCAGTTCAATTTCCATGCAGATGAGACTCATTCATATAGCTGCATTGAAACGTTGAGAGTTTTCATCACAAGCAAGAACTTTCTGACTCGACGCTTACATACAAAGGGTAGACTGAATTTCGTCTGAATAGAATTCAGACACACACTTTCATGAAATTCTTGTTTTTAAGATCATTAGTAAATAATTTTAGAATTTTCCAATTAATAAAGCACTAAAGAAGGATTTTTTATCCCTCTTTCGTACTCAAAAATCGAAGAACTTGACCTGTTGCCCGTCGACGAGCAGCGGATGACAGGTGATGCCTGAAGTCCACGGAACACAGCCGCCTCACATCACTGCCGATGCAACACTGAATCTAAATTTCTAAATGAAGCCAAATGCTCATAACGTTCTACAAAATTCAGTTTGAATTAAATTTAATTATTTTTTCATAAATTATAGAGCAAAATAACATTTTTCAAAAAGATATCGGAACGTTTGTGTGTAGTCACATTGCGACGCAGAAAATAGTTTAAAAAATTCTACTCATCATCGCACTTTTGTCGTTTGTTGAGTAAATCTCGTTCTAGGGAGTAAAATTATAAGCAACCACCCCTGAAATAATCACTAATTCAAATACTGAATATGTCATCTTTCAGTTTTTTGGTTTTCATACCGTCTGTTTCCGTAGAGTTTAATGCTCTTCCGTCTGCACAAGAATTTATAGTTCTTTGGAATAATGGCAATTTTCTGTCCATAGAGAGTATATAACTTCTGTAGTCTATTTGTTCTTAAATCGCTGTTCGTATGAACTGAAATGAAATGCATTTAAAATAATCAATTAGAGGACAAATATCAAGCACGAGGTTGGTTCTGCTCAAGAAGCATTCAGTATTATTTTCATCTTCGAGATTTGCACCTGAATTTAAGATAATCAGACAACATTTCATGAACCCCTCAAGAATTTTACAAACTGCAGCTTTTGTAACTAGTTTACTATGGTGGACAAATTCATAATGTAGTTTCATTGGAAAATTCAGGCCTTGTTTGGATGTTATTTATATTCATAGCGAATGTTTTTGTTCTTCCTTTGATTAGCATCCGTTCAAAACCAAGCTCTGCTTCAATAGTTCATTCAAGTTCTTTAAAACTGTAAACCTGAGCATAAACACCGTTTTTTGTAGCAATTTTTGAGCGTTGAGATACTTTGTCTGTACAAAATCCTAAAAACAATGAAAATTCTAGATAAATGAAAAATGTCTGTTAATTCATTTGCTACATTATACTTCAACGTTGCCAATACTGTTAAAAGTGAACCATTGAATGCTAGACAATCTTTACTCCTGGTCTAAAGTTTTCGATTTTAGATGCTTAGTTTGTTGTTTTCCATGATATTTTATTGCTGAGTTTTTAGAATGAGACACTGAGGAAAACACACCACAGAAGCAAAATGAAGTTGCCACGCTGCCGCTTTACAGTAACCGTAACTACGAAATTATCTCCAGACCAAATGCAGCAGCTTTTAGAACTCCAGCATTCAGCATCACAACTGACGGTTAAAATCTGCAATTTTAGGACAAAAAAGGAACTCCAGTTTCCTTGAAAATTCTTGCAAATCTTTTACAAGCATTTCGCACAAAAAACATCTGAGAAACTGTACGGCAAGAGGCACGTTTCGTTCATACAGGGAGTGCACATAGCATACGTTATGAGGCTTGAAATGGTGAGCAGCAGTGCCGCAGTCCTTTGCCTGTTTAGCATGTGCCCTCCAGTTCTAGTCCCTATTATTATGCAAGTTATGCGACCAGTTACAAGCTGACAAAACTTGCCGAAAATTGGCATTAAATGCACAAAGTTTTTGATCATAGGAAGGGTATTGAATTAATCTGAAGCCCAGTTCAGTTTCAAGTGTGCCTATTATTATTATAGGAATATTTAAATTGTTTCGTATTGTCTGGACTTTTAAAATTTTTGCCTAATTTTTCCCTCTGTTTACATTCTATCGATAACCTTCACGGGCGGTCAATACTAACGTTTTGTTATTTACTGTAACATATTTTGTACAGCGTTCGGCTGTTAAAAAGACGAGTTACTTCACAAGGTAGAATTTTATCCCAAATAAGCTACTCTGTACAATAATGTATGGCACAACTCTATATAACTTCTCATATGTTCAATAGTTATTTTTCCGCGTACCATATTCTGAGATGTAGCTCCCAATCTACTGTCAAACTTAGTTGCGAGCGTCGTAACAGCTAGCAACTCTGGTAACGTTAACAGCAAATTCCCGGGCATTTATCATGCGTCTAATTTTTTGTTCATGAAAATTTTAGGATATTTGTACACCGGTTTTTATTCTAATTAGAATCCCTTTTTGTGCTCAGTGATTTAGCTACCGCTACACTTTCTCATTACGTGTCTCAGAATTATCAAGTTTCAAAAGAACTTGTAACCCAAATGAAATAAAAATAAAGAGTATAAGCAACCTACAAAAGACACAAAGCACTTCACGCTACAAACATTGGTCGCCTGGTGAGGTACCTAGACGACAAGTTCACCCTATTGTCAGAACTTTTTCTTTGGTTAACATTGTTCAGTAATTGGTAAACTTCCTTACTTCAACTACTGGAATCTCACACGTATTCAATGTTATTTATTTCTGGCCTTTTTTTCTTTCGTGTAAGCATTTTCTACTGCACTTGAGTTAATCCTGGTAAATTCCTCCGCTGAATACCGAATGCTCCAGGGTCATAGCCACGAAATATCAATTGACAGACTAGAATTTAATTATATTGTGCTACGCGACTCTGTGAACTTACCAAAAGAATTGGCGTTTTTTTCAAGAAATATAATCCAGATTTAAAATTTTGGGCTTTTAACCCGTGAACAAGACCTGAGTGTAGAAATACGGTAACGTTCATGTCATTTTTCTGATATTTGCAAGACTTTTATAACTCACGAACCGTGAATAAATTACTCAGCAAAGTACCTATCAACTAAGTTGAATTTGTTCAGTAAAAACTTTCGTCGTGGCGGCAGACTTCATTTTTATATTCTTCGAAAGTTAAAAACATGGTCGTCCTGTGCGCTAAAAGTTCGGCTTTTATGAGAGTGTTCTTAGATATTCAAGAGACATGCACACTCGCACGTAATGCACTCGAGTGAATTCTGACTGCTCACATAGATTCATGCTTTCTGAAAAGCACACAAGTACACAGCGTACACACAAGTACTCAGCGTACACACAAGTACACAGCGTACACGCAAGTACACATCGTACACACAAGTACACAACGTACACACAAGTACACAACGTGCACACTTAACTCTACACCATTACCCTGATATTCCAACACAGGTTACTCTAGTGGTTCATCAAAACACTTCATGGCTTGTTATTTTTTATGAGTTCAGACTACTCTACTCTGAAATTCATCGTTATCAGATTTTCATGTTCAGCCAATATAGTTAATGGTGATCTGAAATTTATTGTTATCAGATTGTCATGTTAGGTTAATTCAAGTAATAATGATCTGTAATTTATCGTTAACAGATTATCGTACTATGTCAATTCAGTTTATCGTGATTTGTAATTTATCGTTCATCAAATTATGATGTTAAGTGAATTCAACTCATTAAGATCAGACAGTCCTATTTCATATGTTATAGTTTACTTTCCCATCCTATTTAATGTGCGCCGGATCTTTTTAAATAACTGCGTTTTTTTAAGAAAAGCTGCTTGAACTAATGCTCTTTAGCTTGCCACTCTTTTTCACATCATTCGTCATTCTCTTTATTCAATAACTTTAATTTTATTCATAGTAATCCTTATCAGACAATTATCTGATTACAATGATACTCAGAGATCTGTTTCACATAATTCTCATTCCTCATTACATTTTATATGCCGCTATTTTTTTTATGTTCTTATGTTATATGGATCATATTAGTGCGCATCACAAATGAAGCTTAGCAATGACAGGGCTTACTGAACATCTCATCTTCACGTTTACTTTATGAGCTGAATTAAACCTTTCAAGTTCATACTTTTGATAAAAAGAAATGTGCAACATGTTCAAGAAATTATAGATGCATAGGGTTATTCCCTTACATTTGTGGTGGTGGTACAAATTTTGTTTACTGAGCAGTGCAGGAACTTGATTTCAAAAGTTTCAAATGCCTTCTGTAGCACCAATCATCAGACATGACCTATTCAGGGGTATGAAATGTGTACCACCATACTTGAAAGCGCTAAGCGAACACCTTAATTTCTCTCCTTCCATGACTCTGGTTCCTTACGTTTATTTTTTGCCTCAAAAAAGAGAAAACTATGAACAAATTTGGCTACTTCAATTGTAATTTTTTTTGTGCAGTTGAGGCTTTGATTAATAAAATGTAGTAGAAGGAGAAGCGATTCTAACCTCGCCAGATTTTCGTATATTGCAATACAAACATCAAAAAGTGGCATCGATTTACAGTGACATCTAAACCTGATTAATTCGCGTATTCATTAGCATTTATCCTCATGTGAAGAATACTCAATCTATTTCAGTTTACATATGAATGCTTTACAATTGACAGTTTCCACTAAGTTATACTTTTTTCTTCTTCTCTTCTGTTCTTCTGTTATGGAAAAAATACCAGAACGTCTTGTTTTGAAACAGTACTTTCTCAACACCTTAAGAATAATTTTCAGGCCTGTTATTGGATAGGCCCCATCATTTTACCGTAAATCTTTTTAGGCAAAGGGAATACCGTTGTCCTGGTCGTCTTGCTGCATCGTTTGAATTATTGTGCGCCGTATTGTTGGGATTATCATTCCGTTCTAGACCCTGCCATTGACTAAGACCATCACTCGGCAATGAGAAACCCTAATCAATTCTGTGAAGGAGCTTGCTACATAAGAGCATTGATGATGGGGTTAAAATTAGTCGTCTATGTATGTAGCTTAAGAGTTTTATCGTAGTGACGCATCTACACACAGGTCTACCAAATCGTACTATTTACTCTCTGAACAACCTACTTTGAGGCATCATTTGTTTCCTTATTACGCTCAAGAATACTGAATACTTTACTGAATACTTCCTGAATATTCAGCAATACTGAATACTTGAATACTGAAGTATTACTGAATACTTTCATTATTATACTCAAGATCCTCCCGCTGTATTAGTTGCTTAACATCATAGACGAAATAAGATCTACTACACTGCAATAGGCATCCTTTATTATGAGCCTATAAGATCAAATATCTGATGCAAAAAATAGAGGAAAAGCCATTACCAAGGTAACTGATCTTCTTCATCATCTTCTTGTTCTTCTTCTACTCTGCAAGTTCGTGTATTGAATAGGATCCTCGTAATTTCTCGTAGTTATTTGTTCTTTGACGCACTAATCAATAAACCATGTGTTCGCGTTCTGTTATTTGCAAACCATTATGTACACTATTTGTAATTAAAATTCTGCAAACTCGTCATCATAATTGTTGTTTTAGTAGAAGTAAAGTGTCTGAAATGAATATTTATTACTCTTCCTACTAAAGAAATAAATTTTTACCAGACTCTAGAACTTCTTAAACGAAGTCTATGGCTCGCTCAAAAGATCTAACTTTTGACACTCAAAATGAGCGACACACATTGATCTTCACTGCCCTCCCTCCACCAGATGAACATCTGTGCTCCGACCTGCCTAGACTCTATACTTCTCTTGCACTTCGCTTGCAGTTCACCTGCAACTCTCTGATACTTGTCGCAGAGCACCACATTGGGAGCGGCCATAAGCCCATTAAAGATCGAGCTATGTAACCCTGAACGAGCGATAATGGGTGCTCGCTCTGGCGACTGCCTCGAAACAATTACGTGAGCCGCTTTATTTCCAAAAAACGCCATTGAATACGAAGCGACCCCCCCTCTTCCACTCTGAGGTCGATCGTTGCCAGCCAACGTCGAAAAAAAATTGTAATTTGCTCATATTTAAGATTTTTTAATTCAATTTCCAGACACTTGCAATGATCCTTCCAGAAATTTGATCAGTTAGATCTCGATAAGCAGAAGTCAGAGGGGCCGGAGTTGATAAAGTACAATTTTTGAGTCACTGGATTTGAAGTCGGGCATGTATGATAGATGAAAACTTGCGAAACCTGTTACAGTTAGACAAGAAATAAATTTTGGCTTAAACAGTATCAGCAATTATTATAGAAGCAGCTCTAAATACTCTTTTCTTTACAAAATATAAACTGTTTTCCCAAGTTTTGTACAAACTGTTCTTCTCACTAATGAAAAAAATGTCTCCGTATGAATGTGACTGTTCTATGGAAAATAATTATGAACGAAAAGTAATGAAATCGCTTCGCATGGATCAAGAACATCAGCGGAATGTTTTGAAGAAGCTGAGCTTATCTTTATGCGCTGTTATACAATCACGTTTAATGTGAAAATTGGCCAATTCTGGAAGAACATTTGAGTCTAATTTCTACTCATAACGTCACGGAGAAAACATATTTTTACGCTAAGGATTATTGAAGCTTATACTTTCAATATCCCTATACATATAAAGGAGCGCACACGCTTGGTTCTCTCTGTTCGTCTTCTTCTTGGTTCACATTTATAGAAGCTTTGGAGTTGAGTCTATGCAGTTCCACGCCTTCAGGGATGTTTTATTGTTACTCTGAGGTTCAGCACCCAGGTTGAAAGAAGTTACAGTAAGTTTGTTCTGCGTGATTCCACTCGAAGAACATGTAGTGAATCGCATGGCTCCACTACAAACGAATACCGCGATGAGGCTAGCCTTTATCGACCAATGAGCAAACAGGACACAGGAAGTGAACGTCGATAAAGTTGCTGGTGTAGTCCACTACACCAGCAACGAGGTTAGGCCCCATTACTACCGGAAGCACGACGTCGTCCAATGAGTGGTCGCCCTCAGGCAGCAGAGCCCAGCCAACCGCCCAATATAAGGAGGCCAACATGCTCTATATCGCACACGACGGATGTATGGCATGCTACGAGGATCTCTCACATCGAAGTCACGCAGAAGTCAGCTACAACTACCAAGATTGTGATTGGATTGCCACCCCCTTTACTTTCGTAAATATATTTTTTTCGTTCATTTTCTGTGTCTTCTTCTAACTAACCAGTATTTTCCTAAATCCGAGGTGTTGCCAGTCAGGAGTAGGTATCCCTGTACTGAAAGGGGCCAGACCGTATGGGCAAACTCTATTAAGGTAGAGGGGAGTGTCTACAAGTAGGGCAGGGATCCCTGACTGGACAAGACTGCACCTATTAGGTAGGCTAACCAAAAACATTAGGTATAGGTGGTTAGGGAAATGATTTTTTCCTTTTTTGCTTTTTCCTAATTCTTTTTCTCTTGCACTTAGAACATTGACTAAATCACACTAGGGAACACGTAAATAAAACACTTTCGAAATGCCTCAATTTGGGAAGCTGCGCTTTCGCTCCCTTAATCCTAGAGAACCGCCGGACAAACCGAAAGTTTTTCAAACTATTCAGAAACACCTAAAATTGCCACTGACAGGACTCCGTGAGGTAGGGTCTGGCTACAATGCCTTCACGGAGTTCGAATCTGATGTTGAAAAACTCGTAACTCAGAAAGCCACGAATACACTAACGTCCATTGGCCAAGAAGCCCGCTTGCCACCTAAAATTAGAGCTCAACGGTCCGTTGTCTGCAGGCAAATAGACAGTTGGATTGGTGAGAAGTCTACAGACGAGCTAAAACAGGAAATTACGCACCGCAACCCACACTTTGAGGTGCGGGAAATTATCAAGTTTGGTCAATATACACACGTCTTTAAAATAGAATTTGCAACCATTAATATGGCTTGTCATGCACTCCAACATGGAATACTTTGCGAACGCATAAAAATAGCCCCATCCCAAATACAACAGAAGTTCATTGAAATTTTGATTTGCTTTAACTGTTATAAAATGGAACAACATGCAACGAAAGACTACCCAACTCCGAACCTAACCATATGCTCCGAATGTACGGGAAATCACGCACACAAAAATTGCACGTCCCCAATCAAAAAACGTCTGAAGTGCCAAGAAGATCATCGAACAATGGCAATGAGCTGTCCGACAAGAGAGACAATCATTAAAAACAAAACCAAGCTACTGGAAGAAAAAGCAAAAGAAAAACAGAAACAGACACACGCAAAAGCACTTGAAAAGACAATCAGACAGGAGGAGAAGCAAGCAGAACGAGCGAAAAATACAGCATAAATTATGTCAGGGAGCGGTTTAGCTGCCTTGATCATTATCCTAGACGCACATGTGGCTAATATAATTACCCTCGGTTCCTATAACTACCACATTAATAAAACACTAAAAAGAAATAACATGCACCCATTGAACTGGAAATTAACCCTGACTCTAAAGAATTTTTCAATAATGATCTGCTGATACATACAATAAACGTAATACGCAAACTAAAAATGAGGTCGGAATCTGACACAAGTTCGGATTCACAAGACTCGCATGCACAGGACGAAGATGCGAAGGAAATGGAGGAGGAAGTGACTGAGGCGAGCGGAGGACAAGAGGAGGTACAAGAATTGGCGGTGAAACCCAAAGTTAGCACAAGAGCTCCAGAAGTGAAGCCAAAGCCCAAGGGACTGCCACAACGACAACCAAAACCAGTTGAACAAGTAGCTATACGACCGGCATCCAGATATGATCTCACTATTTATGATAACGAACATGATTTATCAGAGGAAGAATTGTCACTGATGGTATTCCAACAACAAGCAAAATACCACTTAGGACCAGGGCTGTCATTCCTTGGGAAATTTCCCAAGATCTTGGGAAATCACTATCTTCCTGGGGACATTGGGAAATCAGAGTGAAAACGATCGAATTCTTGGGAATTTGACGTAACGATCTCATTTTTCATTAAAAACAGGGTGGTGCATAAGTAACGCACCCTTTTAAAAAATTAATAATAAATAAAGTATTACCGCAATATACACTGGGTATCTGTAGACAGGATAAGACATGTAAATAAACTTTAAGAGTTCCTCTATCGTTTGCAATTATCCCCATCGTTATACCTTTCATAGTTTATTTATTATTAATTTTTTTAAAAGGGTGCGTTACTTATGCGCCACCCTGTGCATGCTTACTAAATAACAGTAAGATTCAAATACATATTCTCCACAAATGAGGATATTTTTTATTAATCTGAAATGAAACTCAATCTCATAAAATATTCGTTCAAAACTCTTTAAACATTCGTTGGTAACAAACGTGTGCCGGCTACAGCTGAACCGGGCCCTCAGTTGACCTTAAGCTATTTTGATGTGTGCGCTCGCCTTGTATTTGTGCTACAGTGGACACTATCAACTTATCAAGTCTAATCTTCAATAGCCTTAAACATGGAGCCTCAGAAGAAGAAAACAAAATTGTATTATCTGTCATTCAATAATGAATGGTTGAATGACCCAGACTTCAAAGTTTGGTAGAACAAGATAAACACGACGAAACTCGAAGCTATTGCAAACTTTGTAACTTTACCATGAAAAATGCAAACAAATCAGCTTTGATCAAACATCAAGCTTCTGCCAGACACAAAGCTAATTTTGAAACTGCAAAATCTTTTACCAGTATTACTCAATTTATTACAAAATCAACACTAACAGAATCAGAATAAATAGCAAAAAGTGACTTGCTCATGGCAGGATTTTTTCTGAGCACAACATCCCATTTGTTCAAGCAGATCACTTCACAGATTTAGTGAAAAGGGTATGTCCCGATAGCCAAATCGCTAAAAAACTAGCAATGAAAAAATTATAGTTTTCTCTGTTATACAAGATGCATTGCTTCATATGAAAAATTGGTTCTAGATGAAATTTGTAGGAATCAAAAATTCTCAATAATAATTGATGAAAGTACTGACATTTCTGTAGTCAAATACTAGCAGTGGTTGTGCGATTTTTCGATTCGAAAAAGTTAGATGTAGTTGATGCTATTTTTGATTCAATTGCAGTAGAAAATGGTATTGCTTAAAGCCTTTTTGAGGCTGTAAAAGCGGTCTTTGAAGAAAGAAATGTTCCTCTCCACAATATTGTTGGCTTTGGAAGTTACAATTATTGCTCTACGTACGATGATGGGGAAAATCAGTGGCGTTCAAAAACTGTTAGCAGATGAAATTCCGTCAGTTTTCATTACGGGTTGTGTCTGCCACTCGTTTGCTCCTCGTGCAAGTAAGGATGTCAGAGTTCTACCTCCATATTTAGAGCGTTTCATCAGAAACATATCAGCATATTTTTCTCGAAGTGGAAAGAGAATGAAAGACTTCCATTTCATTCAAGAAGTCACAAAGACAGTGCATCATAAAATTCCGAAACTGGCACAAACAAGATGGCTCTCGCGTGAAAGCGTATTATCATCTATTCTGGAGCAGTACGATGCATTAGTCCTTTTCTTTCAGGGTGAACAGAAGACAAATGACGTTGATGCTTGTAAGAAGATATACGAGACTTTAAGTCACCACGGAACGAAACCTATGCTATTATTTCGATTGTCATCAAAACAGTACATGAAAAGAAGTTCAAACTGTCTAAACTGGGAGCCGGAGAAATCATTAATTAAGAAGGTTGAAGACGGAACTGTTCATCAGCTGTATGACGCCAGACTCAAAAAACAGAAGGAAAATAATGAAGAAAATGATTATTAAATATGGTAAGTGAAGTTAAATTTTCCGTTTTTTAAACATTTTTGACATCTTGGAAAATCTTGGGAAATTTAGTTGGTCATCCTTGGGACAATCGTAAAATCTGAATGGCAGCCCTGCTTAGGACCAAAATGTACTCAATAACAGGATGTCGTAAAATTTCTGTTTGAAAACTGTAAAGTAAAAGAATTCAAAGAAACAGTATGGGTTGGAGAGTAGGAGTTTAAAAAGATTAGATCCCGCACCCAAAGAACGCCGGAAAGGACGGGAGATGGAAAGAAAATATGCAGAGAGAGACGACTTGCAAAATAATACAGCATAATGTATTGAGCTGGAAAGTGCATAAGGCAACATTAACAAATATTTATTCTAAAGTAGATTCAGATATAACATCACTAAATAGTCATGGGTGTAAAAATAATGAACAAATAAAAATATATAATTATAACGTATATAAAACGAATACACTCAATGAACCACACTGCAGAAGTACAATAGCCATAAAAAGGACACTCACATACAGAATTAACGAATCATACTACAGCGATATGATAGGCACCACAATACACACCAAATTAGGCAAAATTGAAATTGCAACAGCATATGTTCCCTTTAGAATAAGATATTTGCACTACCCAGATTTTTATTCACTATTTAACAAGACTTATCCCGTGTATTTCATCAGTGATCTCAATGCACGACACATCAGACTAGATTCAGGCAATAACAATGTAATGGGTGAGCAGCTCATAACATTAATGGACAGAGGACATATCATTAAAGACGGACCACACTTTCCTACATACATAACTACACTTTCATAACATAACATAACTACACTTTCCTACATACATAATCTAGACAACAAGCAAGCTATTTGGTAACAAGCACCACATTGGAATAAGCACCTCATCGGAAAACAAGCTGCCCTCGTAGACCGCATACCAGCAAGGTAACCGCAGCGCGTCGACCACCCGCTAAGACCTCTGAGCCCGAACCAGTGAACAATCCCAAGGAAAACCA
>VCRD01003894.1:22030-37318 GCA_006783055.1 Trinorchestia longiramus
ATGTTACCATGGAAGGGCTCTTCGAAAGAGACGGTAACGTAAGAACCAGAAATAACGGTCAAAAACTATTACTGAGAAACTTCAAGACATCTCAAGCTATGAACTTTTTTCCCGTTAAAATTGCCGCAACTTGGAACAAGCTGCCAGAAAACATAGTTTCTGCTGGTACTGTGAAACTATGTCCCTAACTCCTTAAGGTTAATGTATGATTGAGATAAATGCTCGTGACATAAACGCCTGTGCGTGAGTGACATGTGTGCACACGACTAAATTGACTTACGTTGTTAAGGTGTACGTGCATGACTGATGGATTTACTTTTAGACGGCATGGGACTTCGGTATTGAACCAAGAATGGGCCAAACGGCTCGTTCCTATTGCCTTATTCTATTCTATTCTATTCTAACTCATCGATCAAAAACATCACCTGACATCATTCTTACCAATACAAAAACAGATCACAATACATATGCAGAAATAGGTTCAAAGACACCTAGCGACCACTACCCTATTCTTTATACTATCACTACACAACCTGTACAAATTCCCATACGACCACGAAGAGCATTCGATAGAGCAGACTGGATTGGCCATAAAGACGATTTGAAGGATTTTCCTGTGCTTGATTTACGAGTAACTACTCCAAGCCAACTAGATGAACACGTACAAGAATGAACCACCCAAATTCAGACAGCAAGCAGTAACAGAATTCCCTTAGTCACACACCGCACTTTACTACATGGTCTAAGATCTCATAAAATAACTACGTTAACAAGGGCTCACGATAACTTATTTAAAGAAATTCAGAAGTGTGGGCCATCACCAGAAAGAATGAGAAGACTCAAACTAAGGCAGGAGATAGTGGAAGAGTACAGGGAAAGAAAGAAAGAAGCCTGGGATAAGTTAATAAGCAAACTTGATACAGAAAAGAATGACCGCGATTTCTGGAAAATAATCAAACGAATAACGGGGCAAAACACTGAACAAGAGTAAAGATTTTTAGTGAATGACCAAAATGAAGAAGTGTACGAGGACAGAGGTAAAGAACAACTTTTTCGTCACTATTGGAGCGGCATATATCAGAAACATACGGATGAAGAAAAAGAGTTGGATAAGCGAAACCACGTGAGAGTCCACCAATACATGGAGAACAAAGAACTACAATTAACACATCATGACATAAATGATTTTAATAGGCTTAGACGACAGACATCATTATTAACATAGGAAGAAATGAAAAGTTTTATTACAAATTTGAAACATAAAGCTGCAGGAGAAGACGATATAAGAAAACACCAACTTATTATTCAACCAAAAAATATGGTTACCAACCTAATTACAATCATGAATGTATCCCTGTCGCTGGGATATTTTCCCCAACGATGGAGAACTTCTATAATGATCTTTTTACCAAAACCAAATAAGTGACCTACCAACACGTAAACTATAGACCTATATCTTTACTCAGCATTCCCGGAGATATTTTAAAAAGAGTCATTAATACAAAGTTCACCGACTACCTGGAGAAACATACTCAAAATAATCACCAGTACGGGTTTAGAAGTGGCAGGGGTCAAACACAGCAGTAGCGTTAATGTATGAAACAATAGTGACCAAACACGCTAATAAAGAAAGAATCAACATAATACTTCCGGATATCAGTAAGGCATTTGAGCGGGTGTGGCACTTAGGACTTAAATATAAGTTACTTATCAACAACATCCCAGATTACTTTGTCCGCATTATAAATAGTTATCTCGCAAATAGGATTGCAAAAATTAGGATAAATAACTACATAGGGCCCAGTTTCAAAATAAGAAGCGTGGTATCCCAATGTGGATGCCGTAGCCCAACACTGTTTACATTTTACACACATGATTTACAAGATCCCATAAGAAACAACATTAACATAGCGTATGCAGATGACATTCCTTAGATTATTTCGGAAAGAGGCTCTGAAGGCAGAGTGAGGACAACAGAACAAGAAATAAAAAACATTAATGATTTTGAAGACAAATGGAAAATCAAACCTAATCAAACTAAATTTCAATAATACCTCTATTAAAGAAAGAGAATGAGCATGTAAGAGTTGGAAACACTACCTATAGTTACGATAAAACAGGAGAAATGCGCGGGGTTCTTATTAACACAAGGATTTTCTATCCACGCTAGACAAAGAATTAAATTAGCGAGGCATAAATTAGGGAGCTTATACAGATTAAAATATTTAAACAGTAACACTAAAAGAAAGTTATACAATGCCTATGTAAAATCAGTACTAACCTACCCTGCCATTCCACTCCACATAGCTCCAAAAACAACATTACGCAACATGCAAAAAGTACAAAATGACGCCTCTCGATTTATATTAGGAATTAGAAAAATAGATAAAGTACCGTTAAGGGATATCCAGCGACTGACTGGCATTACACCAATCAATATATTTCTGCATAATCAATCAAAGAACATATGGGGAAAAGTGAACAGATTTATCGACACACGGACAGAAAATATGATTGATCTGGGTGACAATCCAACCAGAAAATTATTCCCTTCTAACAGAACAACAGCACGCGGAACAGTTCCACAGGCTATAATATAAACACACTTGACCTCCGTGCCGGGAACGGACTACGATCAGAGTCCAGCAGCACCGCATGTTTTATGTAGGGACAACGAAAAATGCAAAAACAAAAAAAAAACCCTTACGGTTATTTCAAAAATTTCATAAAAAATCATTTTTCACTATTTTGCATCTAAAATGATTGGAGAAGCATAAGAAAACACATAAAATCATGTGTTTATCGTGATCTATACACAACGATTCGCTTCTAAGCACAATTTCATGGAGTTTCGTGCAATTTTGAATTTTACAAGATATGATAAGGGTACCCCCTGACGTATTTTTTCAAAAATTTTATATGAATCATTTTACAATATTATGCACCCAAAATGATTGTAAGTGCATTATGAATTACATTATATCAATAACTTCCGTATAACACAGTTTAAAAAACTACAATTTTCAGTTTACGTAAAATTACTTTTTACCAACAAAACTTTGGGATTCGCTTGCGCAAAATCAGTGACAGTTGAACAAAAACTGACGTGTTTTTTGTAATTTATGCACAAATATTTGCTTGTAGACAGAATTTCATTGAGTTTCGTGCATTTTTGAATTCTATAAAAAATGATAAGGGTACTCCCTGACGTTTTTTCAAAATTTTATATACATAATTTTTCATTATTTTGCACCCAAGATGATTGGAAAAGCATTAGGAAATACATAAAATCATGTGTTTTTCTTGATCTACGCACAACGTGTCGTTTGTAGGCACAATTTCATAGAGTTCCAATTACGTATTTTTTCATAAATTTTATATGAATCATTTAACATTACTATGCACCCAAAATGATTGGAAGTGCATTATGAATTACATTAAATCAGAAATTTCCGTATAACACAGTTTAGAAAATTACAATTTCCAATTTACGTAAAATTACTTTTTACCAACAAAACTTTGAGGTTTGCTAGCGCCAAATCAGCGACAGTTGAGCAAAAACTGACGGGTTTTTCGTAATCTAAGCACAAATATTTGCTGTAAACACAATTTCATTGAGTTTCGTGCATTTCTGAATTTTATAAAAAATGATATGATTCAAAAATTTTATATTTATCATTTTTCATTATTTTGCACCAAAATGATTGGAAAAGCAGTAGGAACCACACAAAACCATGTGTTTTTTGTGATCTACGCAAAAATATTCGGTTGTTTCCCATCGATAATTGAATGTTACACAAACATTCATAGAATTCTAGGACGTTGACCAAAATAGGTAAAAAAATTTGGAAGGGAATACCCTGTGCACATGTTCAAGAAATTCAGAAATCTGAAATCAATAATTGCAGATCATAGTCCAGCAGCATTGCATGTTTTATGTAAGAAGAAAACAGAAAATGCAAATAACTAGTACAAACTAACGAATAACTAACAAAAAAAGGGATGCCGAATTCCTACACTATGACTTATGGATGAAAAACCAAATGGAATTTGCAGCATTGGAGTCATTTTTTCTCCTTTCCAATCGCTAATTGAGTGTTATACTGAGTTTCATAGAATTCCGAAATATTAACCATAAATGTAAAAATTCCGTGAGGGAATACCCTTTACATTTAAGTCAAAAAATTCAGAAATCTAAAATCAATAATTACAGGTCATAGTTCAGCAGCATAGCATGTATTGAGAAGGAATGAAACTATAAACGCAAATAAATAGTGCAAATTAACGAATAGTAATAAAAAAAATGAGACTCAGCAACATTGACCAAAATAAGTAAAAAATTTCGTATGGAAATACCCTGTGCATTTGTTCAGAAAATTCAGAAATCTAAAATAAATAATTGCAAATCAACCCACCCCTCGTAAAATCAAACCACCTGCGTAAAATCAACCCACCCCTCGTAGAATCAACCCACCCAGCGTAAAATCAATCCGTGTCTCAGTTTGTGGTTGCGTTTAAATTTGCAATAGACCAGCCAGACCACTAACCAGTCCCCTCAGCCGCCCACAACTCCGCCCACTCGAGGGAGTGGGCTGCGTAAGTGGGCTGTGTAAGTGGGCTGATAGTTCTCTTACAGACCACAGACTCAGTAATGAGGTATCGTCTGCAACACACACGTCTCAAAATAAATGTAAGAGATTAATTCTTTAAAACAGCGTATTATGTATGAATGATAGTAATATTTACAAAATATTAGGCATACGAAATATTTAATCTCTGCATGAATTTCTTTAAGAATTATTTATCTCTTAAAAGTCGACAGGTTCCAGCCAACACCACCAGCCAACAGCAGGTCCTCGTCAGGCCAATACGCTGATTGGCTGCAATAATTGGTTATATGGCGCTGCCTAATGACACGTCACGTGACACGTGCTCTCCGTCACCCTTTGTGTCACCTCACACAGCAGCTGCATGCGTGTCAGCTGTCACCACGTGTATTGTACGCATCACGTGCATTTTATGGATCACGTGCGTATTGTGAATTTTATGGATTACGTAAAACGTGTGGATTTTATGGATTACGTAAAACGCGTGGATTTTATGGATACGTGAAAAAATAATGGTTGTTTGTCATATTGTATGCATGAATGTTCATGCGTACACCATGCATGATGTTTTATTCATACTCAACACAAATGTTTGTTTCAGCTTGTGATGTATGTAGATGTGCCTGTTTTGTGCTCACAAAACACGTAATTGCTCAGATGTTCTTCAACAACATCCTTTTATTAACAGTTCAAACTATTCAAATGATCTAAAGTCAGTAATTATTATTTCTGATTCAATTAAAGATGTATCATAACTTAGACTTCATTTAACCTAACGATTAAGCAGCTCTTGAAGATTTTTTCTGAAAAATCATACAAATACGATATTTCTTTATTTTCTACTTATTTTCAACGTTATGCATTATAGACTGATTATACGATGACAACGTTGCATGTAATTCAGATTAAAGATTAATTTACTGAATGTTTTCCGGAACATTGAAGTTGGAATGTTTTCATGCATTAACTGTTTCCGACCAGAGGGAGTATATACTGACACTGGAGCGGTAAGTGTGAAAGGGAAAGCAGCGTACAAAATTGTGCCAATTGCTTAAATTTCACGGAGTATAAAACTAACGCAGTCAGCCCTAAATGTTGTTTTTTTTGTGGCAAGAAAAGGGTAGAAGGCTACGGCCGGCGTCATAGAAAACTGTTGCGAGTGATTGATGGGGGACTACTTTGTAATAAATAAGCACAAAAACGAAAAGATTCTTTTGGTGGGTACGAGAACCAACCATCAGTGACACTGAGAAAAATAAAATGCAACTAAAAAAAATTCGGTATGAGGGTGCAAAAGGCGTGAACTTGAAAATGCGCTCAATTTAGAAACAAACCAATGGGAAAATTGTATTGAGGGGACGAAGGTCCTTGACGTTTTAAATATCCAATGAAATACATGTGCGAATATTAGGTTATCACTTATGTAATGTGATATGTGAGTCTTAAACAAGATACTTCCAAAATCTTCGGAAACTTCTTGGTTCTATTGAAATATAATGTTTATTCATGACAAAGTATTTTTTAGCATCTGTAGAGGAGGCCTCTGAACATTATTGTAGACTGCTGCTGCTTCAACTAAATGAAAAGCTCGGTATTGCTTGGTACCACTACTAAATGTTCATGTAATAATCCATTCATAACTAAACTGTACTTCCAGGACGCAGAGTCTCAGCTGAATGAAGCTTTCATTGCGAGATTCACGGCAGTTTACAGCTCTTTCTTCGTAATTTTCTCTTATAGTTTACTGCAGGAAAATTTCTTTTGGATATCCAAGATTGAAATCTAGACGTGAGTACCAAGCAAGTCTCATACAGAAAGGTCTGTACTGAAATTACATTTGCTTTTGTCTCATTGATGTGGCCCGTAAGAGATGGCAACTAAAGGGTTTTGGTTAGGATTGTGCAGAGGTGCTGCTTGAAAGCTGCTGCTGCAGCTGCTGCTGCAGCTGCTGCTGCTGGAATTAACAAGCTCTACTCTGAATGATTACATTCATGTTTTAATGTAAATAGCGTCCACAGCATTGCAATAAACTAGGGCGTATTTCCGCACCACTGAAGCTTCAGAGGTAAGTATGATGTTTATGAACTGTTCTATGTTCAGGGAGACTACTTCAAATTGCCATAATATTCATCACTGAGCCATACATGTTAATTATTCAAGGTAGAGGCTCAAGGCTGGCCAGATAACTAATTTTTGTAACTGATTTAGAACCATCGTTGAAAAATTAAAAAATAAATTCATCATTTCTGCTTGCAGGTAGGAGTGAAATAATATGCAATTTAGTACAAATGTTTCTTTATCCAGTTTTAATTTTCTGGTTCCAGGTGGTGGTGACCAAGGGTTTCGTTTCCAGCTCTAAACTTTTAAGGAAAAAATAGATTCCTGCCTGATTGTTATTGGAGGGAATAGATAATCAATGTAAACCATCAGATTTTTATTTATTCAATGTACAAAATAGTACAGTTGGTAATTCACAATCTCATTGCATGAACGAGCTGAAGTGAAACCAACAGAACGTCTTGCTTGTTTCAGTACAGACAGATGTTTGAACGTGATTACTATCTTCAGCCGGCTACAACTACGCGAGACTAAACGTCTAGCTAACGATCTCTATGCTGCTATACTATCTATAGTTCTTATGTAGACCTACCTATGCTTTTATCTTCTATGTGAATCGACCTGTGCTGAACCGACACGAGTATCAGGCGCCGAAGAGGGAAGGTCTTACAGAGAAGGAAGTAGACTTCAAGAATTAACAAATTTTGCCAATCCAAGTTTTCAAAGTTTCCTCCTATGCAGCACAGAGTCTCAATGATTGCGGTGCAAGAGGATAAGGCAATGGGGCCTGAACTGACCTAATTAAACAAACACGAAGAAATCTCAACACCATGCCGAGGAACTAGCGTATTTTCATGGTCAAATAGGAACAAGTCTTCTAAAATATGGAAAGTTCAATGATATACCCGGCTTAGGAAGTCATTGAAACAGAACTGCTTCGTTGGATGCATCAGTGGAAGTTTAGCAAAGACGCAAGCAAGCGAAGACTGAAGTCTCTCGTAGTGGGAGGAATTTTCTCAGAGTCCTGATTGCGTGGCGTATTGGCGGTAGTTCACTGTGGTGACATCTAAATCTTCAGTTTGCCGTGGTGCTTGGTCCGTGTCTCTGTGATGCTCTTAAGGATTTAGATAGGAGGAAATTGCACTATATAATAATACAGAGTTTGTTGCTTGATTGGTCCGTGTCTCTGTGACGCTCTTAAGGATTTAGATACGAGGAAATTGCACTATATAATAATACTGAGTTTGTTGCTTGATTGGTCCGTGTCTCTGTGACGCTCTTAAGGATTTAGATAGGAGGAAATTGCACTATATAATAATACAGAGTTTGTTGCTTGATTGGTCCGTGTCTCTGTGACGCTCTTAAGGATTTAGATAGGAGGAAATGCCACTATATAATAATACAGAGTTTGTTGCTTGATTGATCCGTGTCTCTGTGACGCTCTTAAGGATTTAGATAGGAGGAAATGCCACTATATAATAATACAGAGTTTGTTGCTTGATTGGTCCGTGTCTCTGTGACACTCTTAAGGATTTAGATAGGAGGAAATTCCACTATATAATAATATAGCGTTTGTTGCTTGCTTGGTCCGTGTCTCTGTGACGCTCTTAAGGATTTAGATAGGAGGAAATTCCACTATATAATAATACAGAGTTTGTTGCTTGATTGGTTCGTGTCTCTGTGACACTCTTAAGGATTTAGATAGGAGGAAATTGCACTATATAATAATACAGAGTTTGTTGCTTGATTGGTTCGTGTCTCTGTGACACTCTTAAGGATTTAGATAGGAAGAAATGCCACTATATAATAATACAGAGTTTGTTGCTTGATTGGTCCGTGTCTCTGTGACGCTCTTAAGGATTTAGATAGTAGGAAATTCGGTAGGGAATACATGTATTGTAAGCATTGTTTTGTGGATACCAAAGGCACATCTTTCAATGTGGAAACTCCTTTGCAAAGCCCGCGTCCACTGGCAAATCAAACGGAATAACTCACTAAAAAACAGGGAATTTTCACGTGTGGGTTTACTAGTGTGTCATAATACAGGGTGGCCCATGATTTACTGACATTTAAAAACGCTATAACTATAAAACTAGAAATGACAGAGATGTTCTTACTTTGATATGGGAGAGGGAATTTTAAAGTTTATTTTTTCGTATATCTATACTACCAACAGTTAACACTTATGCATGTTAACTAGTTTTATAGGTATAGCGTTCTGAAGAGGTTCAGTAACTTATGGGTTGCCATGTGTTAACGAATCTAAAACAGTGATCTATGCAAAGCAATATCGGACGCTCATTGTTATCTAAAAGCAGTAATTCTTTCGCTGCCGAATATTTTTTTAAAAGAAATAGTTTTTTCTGTGCTAGAACTTTGTTCATGTCTGAAAAACATCTGAATTTTTTTTTTAAATCTCAATTACTGGCATATGATACTAGACCTAGAAATGTTTTGGAGTTAATTATCTCATTGGTATTTTACAGCGGGACATATTATCCCAACTGTGCGTGGAACTTTCTGTAGGGCATATATTATCCCAATGGTAGGGAAGCGGTTAAACAAAGTTATAGACTATATAATGCAGCAACACTTTGTAGCCCTTCAAGCTCCACGATTTAACACCCTCTGATCATGGTAAAATAATAAAACTAGTTTTGACGGTAGTCTTGATGAAAGTCTTGATGATAGTCTTGATAGTCTTGATGATAGTCCTAAATATTACGGAATTAATTCAGAGCCTGAAAGGCGTCACAGTTTTTTCAGCAATCTATTTAATGATCGCTTTTTTGTAAGTTCCTCTGACCGGTGATGCAGCCTAGGAAACGGCTTTTGCAAGTAGAAGGTGGATGTACTATTCAGAATAAACGAAGTTATGCTGAAA
This sequence comes from Trinorchestia longiramus, assembly GCA_006783055.1. Taxonomy (NCBI): domain Eukaryota; kingdom Metazoa; phylum Arthropoda; class Malacostraca; order Amphipoda; family Talitridae; genus Trinorchestia; species Trinorchestia longiramus. The sequence continues at coordinate 31,580 of VCRD01003894.1, forward strand.
TTGAAATTAAGAGACTAGTAAAAATGCTACTGCAAACTGAACTAAAGTACACATACAAACAAACAGTCTTAAACAATCTTTATTTCCAATCAAGTACACAGTACATAGACATTAGTACATTGGTTTTTCAAATTCTTAAGGCTAACATTCTAGGAGTAAGGGTGATGTGAGCTCCATGCGACGATCCCGGGAGGTTGATGGGCGTCTTCATGGGCGGGTGCTCAGCGGGATGAGTGCACGGCGCGGCGTACGAGAAACAACTCGTGTCCATGGCCGGGTTCGAACCCGCGGTCTTTCTACATGAAGCAGAGACCCGATACAGAACACGGGCCGCAGACCACTCGACCACGGTGGCTACTTGCTTATGGCTTAGTGTATGCGCAATCTGTCTTATTCAAAGTTTTCTGTTTCTCTGAAGATTTAGGTCTTGCCGCTGTTGTTTACTTGGACGGTTTCATAATTTTCGAAAAACGTAATCAAGCATTTCGAACACCTAGAACAAGTGTTGTACCGAATAAGAAATGTAGGACCCAAAATTAAGTTGTTAAAGTTTGTGTTTATTAAAAAAGAACTGCTGTTCCTTGGTTATTTGATCTATTAAGATGGAATCCGAATGCATAAAAGAAATGAACGAAGCATTCGATAATCCCCGACTTCGACAACTAAGTGGCAAACTTCCTTGTGTTGTTAATTATTTATTGTCATAAATTCTAGTGATCATTAACTACCAATCAACGCTGTAACGAAAACATGCGAAATAAATAATAAAATCAATAACTTTGGTACGTACATTAAATAATGTACATTATGAACCATTTCTTTGTTTAAAGATCGTACAACACAAGCTTTAGGTTAGCTCGTCTAGCTGCAGTTGCTCGTAGCTAAAAATAAAGGGCAAGTGCAAGTAAACTGGGCTGTCTAGTGTACAGGGAATGTCTTGGGGAGTATTTCACCTAGAGTATTCATGCGTGAATGAAATAATTTTATAGTCCGTAGTTATGCTGCAGTATCACTATGTAGCGCTGGTATATTTTGTGCAATTTTATTACATTGTTTAGGATAGACTTCCTAATCGAATGTTTGTAGGTGTAAACTAATGTTCCTGTCAATAAGCAGCATTATTTACAAAATGTCTTAGAATCGTGTAATCTATAACTATTCTTAAGCTATCATACTTATACGCATTGGCATCACATGCTATGAGAATTGAATAGAAAGAAATATAGCAACAGCAACGAGCCGTTTGGTCCATTCTTGGGTTGATACCAAAATCCCATTACTTAACCTCTTTTGTTATGTTTTGCTCTGATGCTTAATTGTTTAATGGTTATTTCTCTATAATTTTCTGGGCAGGGAAAGGACGTGTCTCGGTAGATGCTGGCTTCATGAAGTCTCGTAATTCTGAGACATCGGGCCAGCTCTACACGACTGCCTCATCTCAAAAAACTTAATTCTCTTGCACCAAGTTAGAGGCAAGCTCCTCCTACATGTGAACTTCTCGATTCCTTTGTGCATTGAAAAAAAACTTGTCTTCAAGCATACAACTTCAGCTTAGTCGTGGTAGATCGCATTGGAATAAATGCGTCCCATGTAGAATTTGTTCGAGTTCAGCCTTGTGAAATAAAACTCATACTATGTATGAACGTCGCTTATTAACACGTTGACTCTGATTGCCTGATTGGTGTAAAACTTCACTTTGTACGCATAGTCACTAGAAGGATCTGAAAAAATTACAGAACCTAACCTAAGTGGTACACATATGTACCACTTCGGAGTCAACGTGTTAAAATAGTTTTAACATTTCTCATGATACCGAACTAGAGAGCACCTGAAATTCTGTTCTATGTTTTTTCCGTTAACTTATGTACTTATTGTATTATGGATAAAATTTACTAGTTGGTTAGACAGTGCTACAAAGTAGCTTGTTCAGAATTTTATTAACGTTCTTAGTTTTCGTTAAAAAAACTGCATTTCAAGACTACCATTCGCTACAAACTTTATCATCTCACCACATTCCTAAAGTTCGTTCAACATGTAACTTGAGTTACGAAAATAAATTTCCAAGAAACTCATTTCGCTGCAATTGTTTTGCACGAACCTTGCAAAGCTGAAGAGCAGTAAAGGGAATGGAGCATCTCCTGTAAAGGAGGCATCTGGACACCAGTATTGTAGACTGCTGCTGTTCTAACTAAATGAAAAGCTCTGTATTTCCTGGTACCACTACTAAATGTTCATGAAATAATCCGTTCATAACACTAACCTATGCTACTAGAACGCAGTCACAACTACACGTTTTAATTGAGAGATTCACGGCAGTTTATCGGCATTTGCTCGTAATTTTCTTCTGTACAGTTTGCTGCAGGAAAGTTTCTTGAGTATCCAACATTGGAATGACTATGGAATCTAGACGTGGGTACCAAGCATGTCTTTCATACGGAAGCTCTGTACTGAAAGTTTTTGTTTCTCGATGTGGCCCGTAAGAGATGGCGACTCAGGGGTTTTAACACGTTGCCTGCGATTGCCTAGCTGGTGCAAATCTTTACTTTGTACACACAGTCACTAGAAAGCCTTGAAAAAATTATAGAACCTAACCTGAGTGACCCACCGGCGGGTCGTATCGCACTCAACGTGTTAATTAGCATTGTGGAGGTGCTGCTTACATGCTGCTGCTGCAGGAATTAATAAGCTCCACTCTGAAGGATTATATTCACGCTTGAATGTAAACTGCGTCTACATCATTGTAATAAACTACAGCGTATTTTCCGCACCACTGAAACTTTAGAAGTAAGTATGATGTTTATGAACTGTTCTATGTTCAGGGAGACTACTTCAAGTTGCCATAATATTCATCACTGCGCCATAAACGTTGATTATTCAAGTATTCAAGGTAGAGGCTTAAGGCTGGGTAGATAACTAATTTTCGCAACCAATTTAGAACCAGCATTGAAAAAGTATAAAACGAATCTGTTTTATTTTCTGCTTGCAAGTGGGAGTGAAATATTGTGCAATTTGGTTCATATTTTTCTTTATTTTGTTTCAATTTTCTGGTTCCAGGTGGTGGTGACCAAGGGCTTTATTTCCAGCCCTAGACTTCTTTCAAGGAAAAGCTGCATTCTTCCCTGCAGTTATTCGAGCGAATAGATAATCGATGTTTACGATTGTAGATTTGTGTTTTTCAATGTACACAATATTACTATGGACACTTTACAATCTCATGGCATGAACAAGCTGAACTGAAACTAAGAGAACGTCTTGCTTGTTGCAGTACAGACATGAAGAAACGAAATGCCCACTTTCAGCCAGCCACAACTACGCGGGACTAACCGCGTCTATCTATGCCTATGTATGCAAGTAAATCCACTTGTGCTAAACAGATACAAGTGTAAGGCGCCGAAGAGGTAAGGTCTTATAGAGAAGAAAGTAGTCTTCAAGAATTAACAAATTTTACCAATCCAAGTTTCCAAAGTTTCCTCCTATGCAGCACCTAATTAACCAACACGAAGACATCTCATAACACCATACTGAAGAACTAGCCTATCTTCAAAGTCAAACAGGAACAAGTCTACCAAAATATGGTATGTCAAATTAGACACCTGGCTGAGGAAGTCATTAAAACAGAATTGCTATTAATACTTTGTTGGATGCATCAGCGAAAGTTTAGTGAAGACGCGAGTAAGCGAAGACTGAAGTCTTTCTCGTAGTGGGAGGAGTTTTCTCAGAGTCCTGATTGTGTGGCGTGCTGGCGGTAGTTCACTGTGCTGACGCCTAAATCTTCCGTTTGCCGTGGTGATGACACCTAAATCTTCAGTTTGCTAGCTGGGGAACTGGGGCTCAGCAGGTTTGCATGTGGGGCTGTGTAGTCGCAGGCGTTCATCTGAGGAAGCAGGCAAAATTTTATGAGCGAACAAGCGTTTATTGTAATTAAAATAGTGGTTAGGACCCTTTCACCTAGTCCACAGGAGCCAGAAGGGAACTTAACCCTTTAGCGACGAAAAAGACTATACGGTCCTCTTCTACGGTCTTTGGGAGAATTGTTCTAATAATTAAACAGTGAGCAATATGAGGTTGCTACTAGGTTTGAACGCGGTGGCATGTTACAGCGTCGTTCTTTTGGCTATCTGGCTCTCAGCGTGCTTCATTGCATCAGTGTACAGACGGTCTTTGTGAGCTTAAACGTACAAACTAGAAAAAAATTGGTCGCTAAAGGGTTAATATTTAGCTCTACAGTTACATGGACTAAGTTTCTAAGTCAATCTAGAGTATTCTGAAAAACTAGCCGCTGAAGCGAGCTGGCGAGCTATTTTTAGAAGCTGTTAAGTCTAACCTCTAGCTTGTATTCTCGTGCTTGGATTTCTGGAAGCCAACAGCTTCGACGCTGTCTCTCACGTATTTTTGAGACTTAGCGTTTATTGGGTGGATAGATAAGATTTCCAAGCTGCACCCAAGGAGGTACGATGATACTGTCTGTCCTCGTCAGCGTGCCTTTGAAATTTAGTGTCCCTCGACGGGAATTCGATCGGGCTACGTACCTCAGCATAACCAATGTTGGTTGCACGAGTCTGTTGTAGGTTTCGTTTTTGTATGTAAGTAAACTTTATTCATCCGTTTTCTCCTTCCGTGTCTCTCTCGTGGAAGAGGCTTCGTACCTCACCTCCTGTACGAATATTTTCGATCCGTCATCCATAATCTTCATTCTTTCATTTTTGTTTCTCTAAAATGTTCACTGGCCTTGCTGAAACGCCTTTGCAACCGCTGCAGAGGTACAGCACTATTGACTAAACTAGTAACCTGAAAAGTTTAGAAAACTGAACATTCAATACATTATCTCAATCAGACAAAATATAATTTGCTCTAATTCATATCTGTGACAGTAGGAGGCCTTCATAAATAATTTTTACAAGAACTAGTGTGTATGCCCGTTAAAAATAATAGGTTTTAATATCATACATTTGAAATTTATATAATAATATGGATTACATTTTGGATGAATAGGAGCAGAAAATATAAGAAAATTCAGCTTATGAACACAAATATTCATTGTACCAGAAAGCAAAGTATAATATGAACACAATTTTTTTTATTGCAGAAGTTCTCGCAGAACAATATTTATAATCAAAACTCTATCTCAGATTGTAAAATTTTTTGATAAAAATTTGAGATTGTGTTGTGCATTTTGCTGAGTGCAACGTACAACTGGCCATGACTAAAGACAGGTGAAGGTAACGAGAGGCTAAGACTGTGGAAACTGTCCTTGTGACTTGTTTATGTACTGTCATGGCAAGAGCTAGGATCACTGAGAATCGTCGACGGGCCATTTTGTAAGGAAGAGATGTATCACTTGGGGTTAAATAATTTCTGAGTATGAATGCTTCTTCTCCTTCCTTGTTCTCACTTATTATTTTACCATGAATGTACAGCTCATTGAGCGATACAATAAGCAGACGTTTCCATTGAGTAATCCCTTGCGAGGGTTTAAATTACGTAGAAGCAATATGATTGCACCTATCTTCAATTTGAGTACATGTGAAGACATTCCAGAAGGCGTTTGAGAGTTTAGGAACTAAACGGAGTAATTAACTTCATTTTCTATGTTATCATCTGCTATTGAATCAACACTTTTACAAAATATGTTTTCCTCTCGAATTAAGTCCAAAACATTGTTGTTCAAATGAACAGCATCTTTGTTTTTTGAAGTTTGAATGATTTTCCTACTAACAGCTTCGATTTCTTCACTAGTAT
>VCRD01003894.1:41091-53465 GCA_006783055.1 Trinorchestia longiramus
TTTTGAGACACCCTGTAGATAAGTAAATGTACTCCCAGGTACCCTCGACCTTGTCTGTGACCTAGACAAACAAGATATTATACATTTGTGTTGCGTCGGAGACTGCCTGAGCCTGTCAGACCCGGCCATTTTTTCCTTCTTTATTAATTCCATACATGCAAAATTTGAAGTGGGAAATGTTATTGAAGTGTTTGTAAAGACTAAGGTTAATATGAAAAATTGTAATAGAGAATAAATCTCTTAAAAACGGACTTCGTAGGTACAACAGTCTTTCTAGGGTTAAAAAGATCAATTTCGAGTATCCAGAAGCATTATTATTTAAGTATTGAGTGGCTGAGTGAATTCCAAGTGCCCAGACGCAGTTTTATTTCAGTATTGAGTCAATTCCGAGTGCCATAGAATACTATTTGCGCATTGAGTGAGGGTTAGGGTTAGGTACGCGTGGGGTTAGGGTTAGGTACGGGTGAGGTTAGGGTTAGGTACGGGTGAGGTTATGGTTAGGTACGGGTGAGGTTAGGGTTAGGTACGCATGGGGTTAGGGTTAGGTACGGGTGAGGTTAGGGGCATCACGTGAAGCTGCTGCGGGCATCCTTGTACTCTGACCTCGAATGTACAAGCGTATGTTTCCGTACGTCCTCGAACGTACTTCTGCAGTAAGGAGAGACATCTCCCGGTCACCTTCCCACGGTGCTCACTAGCAAGTGTCTGCTCATACGAGTACGGTTGCAAGTGGACGCGAACACACATGACATGACTTCGTGTGTCTCATTTTAATTTAAATCGTAAGAGGTTTCAGCTTCCAAAGGCATGCCGTAAAGATGGTTTTATGAGTTTATGAAGAAAATGTTCAATAAAATATAATTCATGACCAGAAAAGCTTTCAACTGGTATTGTAGGCATTGCATTTTACCAGGCAAAATAGTTTGAAAATAGAAATTGTTGTTAACTTTGTTTCGATGAACTTTTCAGCTTCCATCAGCAAGGTTGTAGCGGTTACAGCTTTCTAACGTCAACACTTCAAAAACAAGTTTACATATGAATCATAATTCACCAACTTCAAGTGTGATAATTTTAACATAAGCGAATGGATGCCAAAACACGTTCAAAATGGATGCCACAACACAGCTAAACAAACACAATCCCTACTTGTAAGCTGTGTGTAGAGACTGTGTGAGCTGTGCTAATCTTATTAAAATGCACAGCTTTTACAGAAAGCATGGATCCATTCATTATACTTCAATGCATCCAGAAAAAAACGGCAAAGAAAAACAACACAAATGGGGCTTTAGAACACTATCCTCTACAAACCCTCTGTGGATGTCAGAAGTATCCACGAACCATTGTGGACGTCAGAAATCTATAAACCCCTTGTGGATGTCAGAGATCTCCACAAACTCCCTTGTGGATGTCAGAAGTCTATAAAACTCTTTGTGGATGTCAAAAGTCCGTAAACCCCCTTGTGGATGTCAGAAGTCTTCACAAACCCCATTATGGATGTCAGAAGTCTTCACAAACCCCATTATGGATGTCAGAAGTCTTCACAAACCCCATTATGGATGTCAGAAGTCTTCACAAACCCCCTTGTGGATGTCAGAAGTATCCACAAACCCCCTTGTGGATGTCAGAAGTATTCACAAACCCCATTATGGATGTCAGAAGTCTCTACAAAACTTCTTGTGGATGTCAGAAGTCTCCACGAACCCCTAACTTTTGGAGACTCGATCTGGAAAGAATTATACAGCCATACGCTGTTGTTTCTCCCACCACAACTCTAGCGTGGACATTCGGAAACGTCTCACTACCCTCTAAGGCGGAGGTTCTCAACCAGGGGTAAATTTACCCCAAGGCCCTAGTAAATTTACCGCTTGGTGAGAACCTCTGCTCCAAGGAAACACGTCCCTCTTAGGAGTTCATGCACTGCAGTCAAAGAACCTCTGCCTTAACCCTTTAGCGACGAAAAGGACCATACGGTCCTCTTCTACGTTTTTTGGGAGAATTGTTCTAATAATTAAACAGTGAGCAATATGAGGTTGCTACTAGGTTTGAACGCGGCGGCATGTTACAGCGTCGTTCTTTTGGCTACCTGGCTCTCAGCGTGCTTCATTGCATCAGTGTACAGACGGTCTTTGTGAGCTTAGACGTACAAACTAGAAAAAAATGGTCGCTAAAGGGTTAAATCAATTAGACATAAATTTCAGGACGTTATTTTCAGGCGAGTGTAGGTTTGGATATGTAAACCTCGGCAATTCTACGAACAAACGCCATCGTAAGTTTGTGTACCAGTTTGCATGAAAAATTCAATCAGAAATGAATCACAGTCCACCATATCTCCCGCGAATCTCTGTTTTCATAGGATAAATTGGGCTCGTAAAAATTTCCGGAAAATATTATTGTAATTTTATTTCAAGTTGAAAATAAGACAAGATAACTCATAACAAGAAGTCTTCTACGTCACACCCGTGTGAGGGAGACTAGAAGATGATAGTTAAGGGCCGCTAGCTCTGTACGGAGCACATGCTTCTCAAGTACATTAGAAATAATTCATTTTATTCCTAATTCGAAACTTTCTGTTCCAAAGTTGGATACAAACAACATCTTATAGCCTATCACATGAGGGATAATTTACGTGATATTGCGTTTAGGAAACAAATAACAAGTCCTGAAATAGAGAAGCAAGACGCATTGTTTGCAGGGAAGTCATGGATGAGTAGTAATTCCCAGGCAGCGAGGTACTGCTGACTATTAAAGCCTCTAAATAACTCAGATCTCAAGTTAATTACATACATTACTTCACTAACAGCCTTGACTTACTCTAGTTCAGTGGTTGACCTCGCGAGGGTGAAGACGGAAAAGCTAAACGTGATATTTCATTCCTCACAACGAACTGTTTAAAAAATGTCACTTGTTTCGCTTGTTTCATGACATAACCAAGTCATAGTTCCGTATTTCGCAAAGGTATGATAGTCATATCTATAGCATTGTTGTACATTTCGTGAAAATATGATAATCATATCTATAGCATTGTTGTACATTTCGTGAAAATATGATAATCATATCTATATCATTGGTGTACATTTCGTGAAAATATGTTAGTCATATCTATAGCATTGTTGTACATTTCGTGAAAATATGATGGTCATATCTAAATCATTGGTGTACATTTTGTGAAGGTATGATGGTCATATCTATATCATTGTTGTACATTTTGTGAAAATATGATAGTCATATCTATAGCATTGTTGTACATTTTGTGAAGGTATGATAAACATATCTATATCATTGTTGTACATTTTGTGAAGGTATGATAGTCAAATCTATATCATTGTTGTACATTTCGTGAAAATATGATAATCATATCTATATCATTGGTGTACATTTTGTGAAGGTATGATAAACATATCCATATCATTGTCGTATATTTCGTGAAGGTATGACGGATTTTAAACGCACGTCGTCCTGAAAGGACGACACACTGCAGTTTAACCCACATGTTCTACCAGATTAAATGTGTTTTGTAAGATTAAACCGTCCCTTATTGCAGTGACAGTGACTACTTCAAGCGCCTTGCAGCCCCCACTGATGCGCATAAAAATTAACCTTAACTTAAATGCTGATCTTTCCAAGGAAATAAAGGAATGCCACACAGATTACCTTGTCGAGATGCTAGAGATGTTTGATGTGAGCCAAGTTCACCTGAAGATTTATTTTACTGCAGGTGCGATGGTTTAAATGCTTGCATTATGAGTGGTTTTATTATGAGGGCGAGAGATGTTCAGATGTTTGCATTGTGAGTGGTTTTATTATGAGGGCGAGAGATGTTCAGATGTTTGCATTGTGAGTGGTTTTATTATGAGGGCGAGAGATGTTCAGATGTTTGCATTGTGAGTGATGTTTTTATTATAAGGGCGAGTGATGTTTAGACGTTTGCATTATGAGTGATGTTTTTATTATGAGGACGAGTAATGTTTAAATATTTGCATTATGAGTGATGTTTTTATTATGAGGGCGAGGGATGTTTAGATGTTTGTATTATGAGTTACACTGCCGTGGTTACGCTGCCGTGGTAACGCTGCCGTGGTAACATTACCGTGGTATTAAGGCAACAAACTCATTCCAGCTCTCAGGCTGCGCAAAAAAATGTTTTTCCCTTTTAAAACGGTTATCCAGCTGAGGCTTCAAATTTCTAACCGTCGAAAAGTTTGTTAGAAAATATCAATTCAATAACTTAAGCATTTTTCGCTTCTCTCAAAATATGGAACGCTTTTACATCGAAGGTTATCATACAATCGTTCGTCAATTAATGATTATTCTCCAAATAATAAATAAAACACTACTTCCTGCGGCAGATTCAAAATGTACATTTTTTTCAGGAAACTTTAACATTCATGTCTCCTTGACTGGAGTTGTTACGGATGTTACAGATGTTCTTAAGTGTAGACAGAGTCTTATGCAAAAGCCAAACAGATCCGCGGACACGGCCAGTGTAATGCACCCCATATTGTGCCGGATCCAGCGAGATGATGCAGCTGATGCCCTTCTGCTCGACCAGGCCACTGCAGGAGTGTGTGGTGTGACCAGAAGCTTGGTCTACTTTCCAGGGAAACAATTGAAAGTGGAAAATAAGAGGATTAGAAGTGATGTGAACTAAATCTACGTTCCAGGGAAACGATTAAAATAGAAAAATAAGAGGATTAAAAATGATGTGAACTAAATTTACGTTCCAGGGAAATGATTGAAAGTGAAAAATAAAAGGATTAGAAATGATGGAAACTAAATCTGTCTTCCAGGAAAATGATTAAAAAAGAAAAATAATAGGATTAGAAGTGATGTGAATTAAATCTACGTCCCAGGGAAACGATTAAAAGAGAAAAATAAAAGGATCAGAAGTGATGTGAACTAAATCTACCTTCCAGGAAGAGGATCCAAAGTGCGTGATATGAATTATATTCTTGGAAAAATTTCTTAGGCAAGGAGAATAAGTGAATTCAGGCACGATTCCAAATTTTGTTCTCCCCTTACTCTTCTGTTCTGATGAACATTAACCTCGTCTAACACTATACCATAACATCTTTTATTATGCTGTACAGATTGCGGCAACATAACTTTCTTTTTTTAGAGCAAAGCGAGTTGAAAAAAGGAAGTCATGTTGCCTGTGTACTCACTTCAATTTAAATGGTACCCAAGCATTAAGCTCAAATCGAACGCTTAATTCTAACGTCTTGATACAGCTACAAAAACAGCAGAAATGTTGTGTTCCGGCCAGCCACGCGCAAGTTTATACTTGACTTGTATGTTTTGGCAGCTCATACAGCGTGAGTGTATGACTGTGTGTTGTGGGTACCCACGCATTATCCGTGTGTGTGTTGCGGGTACCCACGCAGTACCCGTGTGTGTGTTGCGGGTACCCACGCAGTACCCGTGTGTGTGTTGCGGGTACCCACGCATTACCCGTGTGTGTGTTGCGGGTACACACGCGTTACCCGTGTGTGTGTTGCGGGTAGACACGCGTTACCCGTGTGTGTGTTGCGGGTACCCACGCATTACCCGTGTGTGTGTTGCGGGTACCCACACACTGGACGGATGTGCTTCCTATAGCTAGAACAATACGTTTCTTTCTCAAGTTCCACACTTTTCACCTATTTTTAAACGTTTCGAAGTACGTTGGCTCTTTACATGTACAAAATTATTGCCAACATACACATATCTTCAAAACACTCATTTTTCTTACATGTTATCGTCAGTCTGGTAACTAACCGCCCTTTGACTAGATTCAAGGATCCATATCTAAAAAGAACGCACAATATTCCCTCAGTTCTTTATCCTGAGGTGCATTTGACTGTGATTTTCGCCGGTATTATCTTCACTAACTAACTGGCACAGCTACCTCACCTCATAAGTGTGGAACTATACACTGATATCAAAGCTTAGCGATGCCGTAGCAAGAAATGAAGAACTGACACGTTTCTAACTACAGTTCTTTATGCGACCTGGAGAAGTTGTACTCTTATGAATGCAGTAGTATGATCAATACTACTGCATTCATATGAAATGACTAGTATGAAAAATATCAAATCTGAAATAAGAAGTCATTGTGACTACACGCAGTTGCTCACACTGCAGCAACTGAACTGCGTGTAGTCACAATGACTTCTTATTTCAGATTTGATATTTTTCTTTAGATTTATATGTAACACTACGTATATAAGACCTAGTACACAAATAAGGGAGCCTCATCGCCTCAAATTAATTATAGGACTCAGGCTTTGCACATCTACAATACAAGTCCAAACACATACGAGTATTTTGTGTATTGCTCATACGTATATCATGCACGAGTTATCCGTTTTATTATGCTCAAGTTCATACAGTTAACCGTTCTATTACGCACGAGTTCATACAGCTATCCGTTTTATTATGTACGAGTTCATAGTTAATCGTTTTATTATGGACGAGTTAATAGTTAATCGTTTTATTATGTACGAGTTCATAGTTAATCGTTTTATTATGGACGAGTTAATAGTTAATCGTTTTATTATGGACGAGTTCGTAGTTATCTATTTCAAGTAAAAAAGCTGAGTGTCTGAAACGCCAGTCACCCACCCAATAGGTAAAATATTTTCTACTTGTACAGCGATGACATTACCTCCCTTAGTACCCCTGCAATCTGAGGCAGATCTTGTCGAGTTTGAAAAATCTTGGTTATTATTGGGTTCAAAGTTTGTCGGGCTTAAAAAATCTTGGTTTTTATTGGGTTCAAAGTTTGTTGAGTTTGAAAAATCTGGATTTTTATTGGGTTCAGAGTTTGTTGAGCTTAATAAATTTTGGTTATTATTGGGTTCAGAGTTTGTTAAGTTTAAAAAATCTTGGTTTTTATTGGGTTGAGTTTGTTGAGTTTTATTGGGTTGAGAGTCTTGAAGAACCTGTTTCATGCGAGCTGAGTGACGGTGAGGAAGCAACGGGTGACCCAGAAAGCCCTAGACGCGCGTGGTTTGCTGTGGCTGGTGTGGGTAGTGAGAGCTGTGGTGATGAGAGCTGTGGTGATGAGAGCTGTGGTGATGAGAGCTGTGGTGATGAGAGCTGTGGTGATGAGAGCTGTGGTGATATCAACCACATATTCATGTTGTACTAGACCAGTGAGTCCCAAACTGGGGAAATTTACCAATGGGGGAAAATTTGAAGCTACCAGGAGGAAAATAATTACACTGCCTACTTGCAAGAAAAACATTTCGGATTAATATTCTCATGGTTATGCAGTTAGTTGTTACTAACCGTTCTCTATCTGCTTTAGTATTTAACTATATCTTTATCAGTATATTTGTGCATTTTAAAAAGAAATTAGTAAATAATCAGTGTGTTTTGACTACTCTTTCCCTCGTACACATGAAGGCAGAAATCTGGATGGCTAAACTGACTGCAGGAGAACATATCAGCACATATAAAAATACTCCCTCTGGTCGGAAACAGTTGGTGCAGAGGGGAAAAAGTCTAAATATATGACTCCTCCACTATATTTCAACGTTATGCATTGTACTTTAAAAAAAGCCATTGAAGCAAAGATAAAGAAATATACAAATGAATAAATAAATGTCCCACATTTATTCCGGAACATTACAGCCAGAATGTTTTCTCGACAGTGCACTGTTATGACCAGAGAAGTAATACATGGTGTTAATTTTTTTTAAATTCAAACAGCGGATTTTAATAATGTATGTACAAACTGCATTCACATGAAAATGGCATAAAAAATAAATCACTTTTAAAATTAGAAAACTGTCAAACTTGAAGAGCAGTCTTCAAATTTTTCAGAATTTTGGAGCTATTCGAACAGAAGTTACAACAAATAATTCACGAAAATGTGTATGCGAAGAATTATACTGTACCCTGTGATATATCAGAATAAATTCAATTTTTTTTCGTATATTTATGAACTCGGAGGGACTGTTGATTCTGCGATCACTTGGCTGTAGGCCAGCGGTACAGCCAAGTTCTGTACATGAGAGCGACTGTCACAGCCTTGTGTGACAGTCTGCCAGTCCTTGTGTGACTGTCTGTGATCCGGCAGTAGCTAACTAACTGTGCAGGTTTCTACAAATTGATAAAAATCAAAATAAAGCGAGTCAGTACAATGAAAAGAACGAGTTACGACACAAAGTTTTTGGCTGAGAAGCGATGCAGTCATAATCATAAATCTCCTTTGCTTTAAAAAAAAAGAGAGTCGTGTTGCTGCACCTTGTCTTTATTCCAAACTCAGGAATAACTGATAGCAACGATCATAACACCATCTATGTGGAGTTTTTCATACCATTTTTGAAATAAAGCTTTATGCAAACACACTTCAGTTTGGGTCAATGAACAGAAATGCATGCAATCAGTTTGACGGCATGTGAACTGCTTCATTTTGTAATTATTGGTTAGTTCACTAAATTCTAGACTGATTTTTTAAAAGTGCTGTGGTTGCATTTATAGAATTGCATTTTATGGGAAAATACCGGTACTGTCAAAATGATGATAATTACAATAAATGACAAATACTTAACAAAAACTACCAGTAATCAACTACCAAAAACTACCAGCACCGTACAGCTGGCTGCACAGCACCGTACAGCTGGCAGCACAGCACTGTACAGCTGGCAGTACACCACTGCACAGCACTGCACAGATGGCAGCACAACACTGTCATGATAGCAATGATATATGCATAGGTTTTTTATATTTCAGGGCAATGTATCAAGTAATGTATCGACATAAAGTGTATGTATCGAGGTCTACGTTAGAGGTGTGGAACCATACAGGCCGCTCGCCGTAGAACCACCGCTGTATAAAGAAACCATCAATCGAACAACAGCCAAAGCGCCTGCACTTGAGAAGGGTCGAGGTGTATGGTTTCGTGGCTAAAGAAAGTGTAAAAACACAGCAAATTTATTGGTAGAGACCTTGTGCCTCAAGAATTACGTAGTCGTGTAACTCTCAAGTTGATTGAAGAGTGGGCGGGGTTATATCACAGACGGTTAGAAACCTATTTAAGACCATTGGACAAATAGGGAGATTGAAAAATAGAAAAGATACGTGGAGGAGCAAAGCTCATATAAAAACGGTAGGAAGGATAGATGCGGGGGAGTTGGGAACTAGACCTCAACAGCGATGTAGGCTATTGCAGCTAGAGCGGCATCTAAGGCCTAAGACATATGTATGTAGGTATGGGTTTAGGGGTATGGGTGGAGTAGGTGTAGAAATGATTAAAGGAGAATTAAATTAATCATGGCACCGACGAATGACAATAGATTTTACACGTGCACCTACCCGTGTCTAAAGGGGAAGATTTAATTGTGCAACAGCAAGGAATGGAAGGGGAAGAATTTAACGTTATTGCTAAGGTGTTGTAATCGTGTGTGTTAAACATCGAAGCCCATCAACAACGAATCTCCAGTGTCTGGGCAAGTTCTAATATTATTATTGTCAATGTAATCGAGGTTAGCGACAGGGTCGATTTCTTAATCTGATGTGAACACCATCGATTTAACTAAATTGTTCCGTGTGCACACTTAATTATTCCGCTATTAAGTATGTAATTGATCTGTAATAGTGCACGGTTTAATAGGATATCATGCGTGCTTCATATGCCAAAATGTGGTAGATAACTCACATTTCCCATCCCGTAATATTTAAAATAACAAGTATTAAATTTTCAGTGTGTATCATTACCCCCTCATTTTGCCATTGAAAAGAAGCATCGGGAGCCTTTCACCATTTCACGCATTCAGAGGATTAGAGTCCCTGTAATGCGATTAAGTATGTTTCTTGCATTTTTATTGTATTATTCACAAGTATTAATTGAAATATAACGGAAGGACAGCATGCAGAAAAACTATGCATTGAAACCAAGATTACGTAAATTATGAGAGAGAAAGGAGCCCATCGGCAATCAATCATTGTGCAATTAAAAGTAGGCAGAAAAGCTTTTTACCTTTTTGTATACATTAATTATATCAATCATTAATAACAAATAGACATCTCAATTTACACGTATCGCCATAACACTATACAGCTGGCAGAACAGCACTGCACAGCTGGCAACACAGCACTGCACTGCACTGCACTGCACAGCTGGCAACACAGCACTGCACAGCTGGCAGCACAGCACTGCACATCTGGCAACACAGCACTGCACAGCAGGAAGCACAGCACTGCACAGCTGGCAACACAGCACTGCACAGCTGGCAACACAGCACTGCACAGCTGGCAGCACAGCACTGCACAGCTGGCAGAACAGCACTGCACAGCTGGCAGCACAGCACTGCACAGCTGGCAGCACAGCACTGCACAGCTGGCAACACAGTACTGTACAGCTGGCAGCACAGTACTGTACAGCACAGAAATATCGCACAATGTAATGTTCAGTACACAACGCTACGAATGTACACAGATGCGTACACACAGAAAAGTTCTTTGCAAATGTACACAGGCGCATACACATGGAGATGCACAATATAAACATCTACCCTACAAAAGAAGTACTTCACAAATCTCTGCTTCACAAATTTCTGTGGTTTATTACTAATGAGCAATTAATTCTTTTTATTCATTTTAACGAACTAATGAAGGTGACGCGCGCAACACAAAAGACTTAAGAAAACATCCTCTCTCTGTGACGAGACAACTTAGAACTTTGATGTTAGTGCGTACAGGTGGTGCACCAGCTGGTGTGAGCTGATGCTGTGGTACAGGTGGTTCAGGTGGTGCTGTGGTACAGGTGGTCCACCAGCTGGTGTGAGCTGGTGCTGTGGTACAGGTGGTGCACCAGCTGGTGTGAGCTGATGCTGTGGTACAGGTGGTTCAGGTGGTGCTGTGGTACAGGTGGTGAACCAGCTGGTGTGAGCTGGTGCTATGGTACAGGCGGTGCAGGTGGTGCTGTGGTACAGGTGGTATTGTGGTACAGGTGGTGCACCAGCTGGTGTGAGCTGGTGCTATGGTACAGGTGGTACTGTGGTACAGGTGGTGCTGTGGTACAGGTGGTGCACCAGCTTTCCAATAACATACTTGCATGGTTCTCAATGTAAAAAAGCAGTAGTTATGTGACGGCGTGTGGGTGTAACTGTAGGTGTAACTGTGGCTGTAACTGTAGGTGTAACTGTGGCTGTAATTGTAGGTGTAACTGTGGCTGTAACTGTGGCTGTGGCTGTAACTGTGGCTGTAACTGTAGGTGTATCTGTGGGTTGATATGAAAAATAAGGATGTATATCATATTTTTCTGAAAAAAGAACGAAGGGCGCTAAAAATGCATGATTTCAGTATTATTTTCATCTATGAACTCCTCATAGAGCAAGGCATGGAAAACATGTGAGAGACAGGAAATATTGTGATGAAGTTGTAATTTAATTTGGAAAAAATTTCATATGAATGAACACTTCACAATAACACGCGTGAATGAACACTTCACAATGACACGCGTGAATGAACACTTCGCAATAAAATTTATTACCAATGATATTGATTTAACAATGCATTACATGTTCACTTCTGAAGAGACCCAAACCTTCACACATAAAAAAAATAATTAAATTATTTTCTACTAATGATTTTGCGTGGTCCTGCTACGGGCGCTGTGATGCCCAGCAGCTGCGCCCTGTGGGTGCCCTCTCTACACCACAGCTGAGTGAACGTTTATATACTCAAATTGTATTTAAACACACAAATAAAGTATCCAAATGCACGTTTTTCAATGTATTTAAATAGAATGTATTTAAATACTGCGTGTTTAGTGTTTAAAACGACGTGACGAAGTGCAGAGGCACCAAGAACAGCCGGAAACTGCGTGCCCTCACCAGGGCTTCAGTGAAGTTCAGTGTTTTGCCCTCGGCCTCTCAGGCTCTCAGTGACAAAGCCTCAGTTGTCAAGCAGCAGCACGAGGGAAGTATCGCGTCGCTCCCACTGACGTTCAGAAGACTTGTTCGGGGCACCGGCCGGCAGAACGCTGTGCAATATTTTATATATAGAAGAGCATACAGAGAGGCACGCTGTGATTAGTGAAGTGCAAGGTTGGTTACCATGGAACATTCAAATTGGCTCACTGTCGATAAGCAGTATTCCTAATTACAGTGTTATGATATCTAAAAAGATTGCTTGCAGAAAAAGATACAGTCAAGGTATTCATGTATGTGTTGGGTCTAGTGAAATACGAAAGTCGTTATGTGAAGTATTAAAAGCTGTTCTTAAAACATTGACGTTAAGAATTAAAAACCCGATCCCATGTACTGTGTGGTGCTGTACTGTGTGGTGCTGTACTGTGTGGTGCTGTACTGTGTGGTGCTGTACTGTGTGGTGCTGTACTGTGTGGTGCTGTACTGTGTGGTGTTGTACTGTACTGTGTGGTGTTG
>VCRD01003895.1:4818-18934 GCA_006783055.1 Trinorchestia longiramus
CATATTATATTACGAAAATAGAACTGTATGATGAGGCGACGTAGCGCGAAGGTCTCGGAATAGATTTGCATGGCCAGTATGTTACCATATCATGGACTCGTGATTTATACTAGTTACTGGCCAGCCTTTATAAAACATTTTAGCCCTATTGTAAGCCTTGGCTGTGTACATATCTTTTTATTTAGCTCGTAAGTTCGCAAGTTTTTATGAAGTCTTATAGCATTGTCAGAATAATTTTTAATTGTTGATTTAGTTAGACTCGGGTTTGAAATTCTGGAGTGCGTGTTGCACTCTTGTTTATTTTTATTTTATAGATGGTTGAGGCATATCTGCTCAAGGTCGAACTGTAAGTCTAATCTTTTGATCAATTAATGAATTTTTTGTGGAAGATTTTTCTTTAGCTTTCCTTCGAGTGCCTTCTTGTTCCTTAAGAGGGTAAATTTACGAGTTCAACTTTAGTGTTACCTGATCTTGCAGTATCTCTGTGTATCATGTGAACCTTTGCATTTCCAGTAGTGTTTGTGGATCAAGAAAATTTGCATGCAGTATTTATTTCACTAGTTTTACTCACGTTTCTTGTTGCGCATTTCTACTACTTGCCTGAGGTATCAGACGCTTTGTGAGTTCACTTTTCACGTTCCTACACTGAAAATTCGTTTATTGTTAATTATGTTCTACATTTTATTAATTTTCTTTCATAACGCCCCACAGCAGTGCATGACTGATGGAGAATTTGGTTTAGACAATGGTGTATCTGCTAAGCTATTTCTTTCCTGTGTAGCACTCCAATATTTCTGATTTTGATGTTGTGTAGGTGCTGTGATTCTTTGGGCTGTGACTTCAATTCTAAAATGCATGAGCATATGCCAGGTGCTTCTAAACTGAAAGTTCTTCCAATTGCAAAATTAGTTCTAGCTAAAAAAGGAGATATTGGCATTGTACTTAATAGGCGTAATTTATTTCTTTACTGCTATATTATTTTGGTATACCAACGATAACAAATACAATTTCATTTACTACGATACTTTACAAAATTGTATGAATCCACAAAAATCAGCACAGAAATGAGTAAGCATTCAAGTTGCTACTTTGAGCTCGCCAAGGCGGGGAAACTTATTTTTCTGAAGATAATTGAGAACATAACCGCGCTGAGCAGCCGGGCGATTGATCGGCCGTCTTCTTTTTGAAGTTTTTATGTCCTGGGTGGAAGGAGGACGTGCCGTAAAATGGTCAATCCTTCCGTAAGAAACATACAAAACCGCAATCGATTGTAATGAAAACATACAGATACCTGGAAAAATTAGCGTTCGTCGGAGGTATCTTTAGCTACCCACGGCTTGAATCGGCAACCCTTGTTGTGTTGTGGATGTTCTTTTAAACCTATTCATGCTGTGAATCTACGGTAATGTCTTGAGTATTGGAAATATTTTCATCGTTTTTTGCCGACTATGCTAATAGAGACATTGAAACTTTACGTTAGGGAATAGTCAAAAGCTGAATCTTTATCCAGTTTCTCTGTGAAAGTTGCTTTAGCTTTTCGGGAACTAGGATTAAATCCTGATTATAAGTATTAAAAAGATAAATTATTGTCTTTTCTACCACATTTTCATCTGCTAAAAATGTTTTTTACTAGGCTTAGCACTTCTTTCAACTTGTGGAACCTCGTCTCAGTATGATAATCGTCTTGAACTACTACGAGTATTTGTTCGAAATATATTTTTTTTCAATTTTTCTTTAATTTACAGCTAATTCAGTTTTTGTTCTTTGTACACGACAGTGTCATTACTTCTATTGCTGAGGGTTTTCTTTTTATATGTCATTGAATCACGGCTGAAATGGTGTTTTCCTGTAAGCAGTATTATCCAATGGCCAATATACGAACCGAGTAAATTCACAAGATTACGAACCGTTTTTTATTTCCTAATTTTTAATTTTTCAGAACCTACACTCAAAGTTAAAAGTTTTCTATCGTCGTTTAATGACCGGAATCATTTAGGACTAAGCCCATACGAAGTACATATTTTTTATTATTCATTGTTGCACAACTTCATGAGAATGACAACAATACTTTTTTTCATGTGTGCTGGGATCTTCGCTTTGTTTTCTTTATTACTTATTATATTTTAGCAATAAATAATTTCACGCTTACTTTGCACCAACTCATAGTACATGAGTTCCATGAACTTCACGATGCTCTTTAAAATAAGTTGTTTCATTTTCTGCACTGCTTACTTCACAAGGCGCACGAAAAATATTTTTCTATTGCCACTTTGGCACTTAAGCCTTGCGAGTGTCGTCTCTCCATTGCCTCTGATCGAACACCATCGCACCGCATGCTAACTCCTAAGGCTTTACGACTACATTATCGCTTGCAAAGAAGTCAAGGTAAGTTAATAGCTTAGCATATTTCAGTAGCCATTAATTTAGTTCTCTTGTGCACAACAATTTTTACTGTTCTTGTTACTTCTTTCGTACGATTTGTTAATTTTTTTGTGACGTGTTTACCTTATGTTTGGTAATGTTATGGACTGGGATTCTTTCTCGTTCGCACTTCGAATCCATCGTCGCTTTTAATCAGAATTAAGGTGTTACCCTGAATGTGATTTTGAATTATATTTATCTCTAGTCTTTCAGGTACATCACTCAGGGATACAGTATTTAGTTGGGAGTTGTTCTTCGGCGAATCTTGCAGATATTGCGCTACTCACGAATTTCCTCTACATGCATAGAATTAGGGTATACCTTGATAGTGTCTTTCCGTCCGCGCATGGAGAGCGTCGTTCCTTGCTACTCACCACAGATGCAACAGCGCTCGTTCTATAATTCGTGTGTGTGTCATTTTTTAGTTTAATATACTTCGCTTTTTTCCCCTCTTCTCTCTCCTAAAGATAGTGTGAGCGACTCTATGAGAAGTTTACACACTTGACAGAAGATTCATGGCAGAAGAAATTATCCTAAGGATGTTAAAAGTACGACGTAGTTATTTTACAGTCACCATTTTCTTGTAAAGACTCACAAAGTCATTTTTTCTACAAAGGGATTTATACGCTATCTTCAGTGTCTTTGACTTCGTTTGAGACAGGAACGACACCTTGAGAATATTACCAACTGATGCACTCACGAATACCTACATTTTCCAAATTATGGTCATTCAACGTTTGAAGCTATTAAAAAACTTGAGCAAATTCAGATGAAGCAAGGGTGTTATAAAATAAGTATCTCGTTGTATTCATCCATGCCTAATTCAATGAGAATGTAAATTTTAATACTCAACGTTTTAAATCTCACTTGTAGAGGACGGTAGAGTCACTGCTGTAAACACTCAAGCTGCTGTAGGAGGAGAGGCGGGCGACGCTGACTGCGAACAGGACCGGGCCCCCGAAGAAGTTCCTCTAATGACCACCCGTGCTGCTGACAAGCCCGCTATTGTCAAATCAGTGGAGGAGTAATCATTCAAATCAGCTCTGAGGTATGGCCTATATGTTGTTCTAACTTTCGTTTGGAGAATGTCTTGCGTTCCAGAGAACCGCGAGGTGCTTTGAATAGCAACAAAAAACATTTGTTAATCACCGATCCGTACACCAAATTAGTACGAAAGGTATTGTTGGTTGAAGCTCAAAAAAATAGTCTCATCGAAAGTGTACATTTAAAAATATTTGTGAAAGTGATGTGCAATTAGAATGATTTAAAAACTGTATCGATTGTTCAACTCTGACGACTTAAAAAATATGAAATTATACTATTGAAAAAACTGATGAAAAGATGAAAAATTATCACATAGTGTGTAAGTATTTTCAACATTAGAAACTTTGAAAACCCTAGCAGCAAAGCTGCTGAAGAAAAGAAATCGTAGGCGCAAAATGTTGCTAGTCTTGAAACGTAGAGGATGTACGTAACTTCAATGCATAATGATTCCAGTGTTTGAAGTTTACATTTCAGTATTCGATGTGCTAGAATGAAGTTTACGTCAAGAGATACTAGACTTGATATGAAGAAAAACTTGGAGGAAAGTTAACAAGAAGCTTGAATACAAGGCTCAATTCTACGGCGAACTACGTGCAAAATGGCATAATAAACGTCGCTACCACCTCACATCGATGTTAGACAGTAAGATGCGTTCATGTTGTATTTGTTGCACTGAAACTATTATTGTGGTGTATTATAAGTTATCTCGTGTTTTTTCGACAGAGAGTGTGCAGATATTTTAGTTCGTAAGCTTCAGTTTTACGCGTCTGCAAGCCGTACGATCATAGAATGTTATTAGCTAATGACAGTAATTCGTCGTCTTTTCACAGGACGTAAAAATATTTCTCCCTTGATTCATGTGGTTGAAAAATATTTACTTCTTTGCACTATTGTAACAATCCATTCACCTGTTCTACTCAGTTATTTGTTCCGAACTTATTGAAACTAGTTTACTTACAAATTAGTTACGCCTTCATTATTTCATTTACGCTGAAAGTTTTGTTTTGTGACCAATATAATAACCTACGTGTATAACGTGGCCTACTCTACGTCTACTGTGTATAATAGAATAAAATACGGCAACATGAATGAGTCCTTTGGTTCATTTTGGGTTGCTGCCAAAGTCCCATGCCGTGACAAATCAAGATGTAACACAGACTTGCACACAAGGGAGGTGTGCGCTTAGTGCTAATGCTAGATCTTAAAAGTTGGAGTTTTCTCATGTGGTATGAAATCTCACTCCAATATGCGGAGTAGTGGAGTTCTCAGTAGAATGACATTATTTTGTTGATGTGGAACAGCTTGTCTTGTTATTTTCTTGACTGTCCTATCTGTTATTACGACCCGTCTTTAGTACAGAAGCAGTTTTTTTGTCGATAGTACTTTTAACACGCTCGCTGCCATTGATGATTGGCACATTCTACTTCTTGCCAATGTTTTTTTTTATTTCGTAATCGAAAAGATGAAATACTTAACTACTAAAATTATTACTACATCCAAACGGTCTCAATTTGTGAAAAATAATAATTATCGACTACGAGGTAACTCGTAGTAGGCAGCAAACGTGTTAAATTGTAAGAACTACCTCTGAACATGGCGATGATATCGAATTTATGTCCCAAGTCGTGTAATTTGTTTTGACGACTTAATGTGGAATATTTTTAATCGTTTAAATCGTGCAATATTGTTTTGTTCAAGTTTAGTTACTCTCTATTTGAATATCAACAGTGGACTTTCAGTTCACTTTATGTACTTATTTTCTCTAATTAAGGAAAACTATGGTGAAAATAGTACTTAAACAAATTTTATCTCATGACAATTACCCAAGAATTTACTGTTAATTTTTTTTCTGCAGAATGTTTATCACAATTTTTAATTTTAACAGTTTGAGACAGCTATAACAATCACTTCTGTATAAAATATGTTGAATATTTTCAAGCCTTTAACCCTTTAGCGACCAAGTGGACTATTCGGTCGTCCTTCACGGTCTTTGGGAGAATTGTTCTAATAATTAAACAGTGAGCAATATGAGGTTGCTATTAGGTTTGAACGCGGCGGCATGTTACAGCGTCGTTCTTTTGGCTGCCTGGCTCTCAGCATGCTTCATTGCATCAGTGTACAGACGGTTTTCGTGAGCTTAGACGTAGAAACTAGAAAAACAAATTGGTCGCTAAAGGGTTAATGTTATGTCTCCACGGAAGTGTACACTTCGCCCAAGGTTTGCAGACTTACATTTAATGCCAACTGACATAGTTTAAATAAAAATATCAACTTTCCTTCTTTGTGTGAATTCAATTCCATTTTAAGAACTTTTTTGTGTCTCGAGCTTAGCAGTTGTGCGAGTGCTGTCCATGACGCCTGAACTCGGCAGCCTCATAACAAATCCTCGTGTGCCGTGTGCTGAAGGCGGGAAGCTGGCGCAATCTTACACGCTTCTTTGCTTATAAGTAACGCATGTGGGACAATATTTCATCCTATCTTGCACAGCAGACATTAAAAGATAGGAAGGATAAAAACCTTAGTCCCGTTCACTTCTTTTCCAGTACCGTACAAAATTATTGTGCATTATTATTCTTTTCTTGCCACACGTTTATTTCTTACATATACGCAAGTAAATCTCTGTAAAATTTTATTCACTACTCTCGTACATTTGAGTTTAGTGTACGAGTGCGTGCAGATTAAAAATTTGCGACTTTATTCTCATAACGGTAATTTGAATGCTGCTCTTAATTTCGAAAATACTTTTTGAAGATTTTAGAAGCTGATCCCGACTGCATCTTCTTGATTTCTTTATCTTCAAGAATTACTTTCAAAGAAAATTTGTACAAAGAAAAATATATAAAATTTACTTTTTCTTTTCATGCATAACTTCCTGGTACGCTTATTTGCGCTTAATCGTGAACGAGGTCGTCAAAGCATGAAATAAAATTAACTCGAAGAATATAGACAGAAATTCTACCTAGAAATTACAGAGAGTTTTAAATAATGACTATCACGAAACATGATTAATTATGTGGAGGATATTTGAATATTTACCCTATTATATAATAGGTATCAGAAATTATTAAACAATTTTTGTCACAGTTTGGGGATTTATGCACATGCGTATATATATATATGCATAAATCCCCAATATATATATAGTGGAAGATAATCATTGCAATACTATGATTCATTCCTTCATTTGTCCGACCCCTGTTGGCCATCTAGGTGGTGACCAGCATTGACTTGTGTCATCAAGTATTGGGATTATCTTTGGTACGAACTTGACAAAGACTTTGTGGAGCTTCAGATCTTTGGTCAGAACTATATACACTGGGCCTATACTAATATAATATATATATATGTTGTATAAATTTTAAAGCAAAAAATTTAATGAATTATAGTACTGCTACTGAGAACAATGCACTTCTGCAGAATTAAATTGAGTATACAATAGTCAGAATATAACCAACATTTTTAAGAACATTTATAGGTTTTCTAACACGGTATTTGAAGCAAGCATGATCTAATTACTATAATAACGCCTATATTCGATCCAGCTTCTATCGCATTTTTGGCACAGACGTCTGCTGCTGCTACAGACGCAGTTGTACAAACGTTAGTAGAACTACAGCCCTACGACACTGAACTTCAGTCCGTGGTCTCACCGGAGCTGTGTAGATGCAAGCCAAGTTGGACGCTCAAAACTAGCTCGTACGAAGAACTCTGCGAGATAAAATACTCTCACGCTTACTACTTGAACTGACGAAGTAAAAAACATGGTATGGTACTAGAAATTACTGGTAACGTATATTGAAATATGTAAGCAATGGAATGAGTTGGGCCTGTAGGAAATGACAACTTTGCCTGATTATATGTATATGTGCAGCTTTGTACAATTCTTTGGTGAAAGCAGTGAAATAATTACCTTAAACATGGAATAAAATTTATAAAATTAAATAAACTAGCACCGTCAGGTCAAAATCAAAATATTAAACTAGTGTATAAAGACATGAAATTGGAAGGGAATGATGCCCAAAATTATTCTTTGCTCTTAAAAAGCCGGCCATCCCCGTAATTCAGCTAAAAATTGCTTCATAAGTCAATATTTTCAACAAGTTCCTGCAAAATGATGTTGGTACTAAGGCTGTGAAAAGCTTTGTTGTGTAGCGAAAGACAAGCATTATTAGCTGCCGTCGTCTAATGGAATGGCGAAAGTAAAAGTGGTTTGCTTATATTTTCTCTGACGATCACAATACTCTCTTCAAACTACTCGAATAAATGTTGCTAAATTCGAGGTAAAATTATTCTCCCAGCTGAAGTTCATTACGTACCAAAAATATGAAAAACGAAGAAATAGTTATTTAGTTATTACATAATTTCTCCTTCGACTATAATTCAAATTTTGCTCATACAAAATAATTTATGTATTTTTAAGTGTAAAGCGTAATTTCTTCTTTACCGGTTTGTAACCTTCCCTCAAATAACTGAATTGTCGGCATTCAACGAATTCATTATTTCACCGCCATGACAAGTACGTCAATATGACGTACGTTCAAAGATTATCACTGTGCAGTCATGATCTTTTCACTGCCATGATTGCCAACTTGTTGAATGCAAATAAATCGAGAGTTCTCCCAGTGACCAACTTACTATTCTTTGTTTATCGCAAAGTGCAGGAAGAAAAATATTGTCATTTACAGAACATAATGCAACACAGGCAACGAATTAACTTCAAAAGAAATTATCACTTGGCTGTCATTCGTGGAAATATGAATCATCATAGTTTTTAATGATCCCTCTGACACACGGACTTTTAACCACAGCACACATTCATATTATTTACAATACTTCAGACCCGTACAAAGAACGACTACGGGATTTGCGTTTACATGTGGTGCAACCCCATTCTTCTGAGAAAGCTCTTGGCCCACGTCGGGTTGAGTTTGATGGGACCTCCGTTTTCCTCCAAAAGCGACGCGTCTTCTCGAATCAGCACCTGTTTCGCAGTTGCGATCACCAGAAATGAAGATACCTGTAAAAAATAAGTGCATTAAGTAAAATTACGATGCTGGTGCGCAACTATAATGCTTTATTCATTACAGAAATTAATGTTTTGTACGCTCAGTATTTCAGTGTTGCAAAAAGTTAACTAACATATAATTGGAGGTACAGATGCACTTTTTCCAAGTGTAATAAAGAATAAACCCTTCATAATAATAAACAATGGCAAGGTTACAATAGAATCTAAACGGAACTACCTCACGCTAATTGTAAAAAATGCCTTGACGTGTGTATTTCTAATTGTGAAGATTTATTCAATTTTATCAAAAATGCAATCTTTCTATCTGGAAAATAATTGCACGTTATTATGTCATTATCTATTTTCTCACCTTCTCCCCCGACCTGACGAGCTCCTGGATGCAGTCCCGAACAACCGCATCATATTTTCCAAGCCGCATCGGCCGACCTCGTTGGGCAAAACCAAGCCACGTAACTTCTTCTTTGCCAGAGAGCTTTTTATTAATGTATTTATCTTTGAGACCACGGACCGTGCTTTCAGGGATTTCAATATTTAGATGCTCTTTGAAATGTTTGACGGTAGCCAGGTTACCATGTTCAGCAGCGTACTTGCCAATGGCGGCCCTCACCTCCGGGCTATAAGAGACGTAGTTGCCGCGTCGCGCGATAGCGGCTCGCCGCATCATCCGCTGGTGCCGCTTGCGACCTTTATTCCTTGAAGAGCACCCAGGTGAAGGAGCAGGGGAATATTCCAAATCATTACTTTGATCTGATTGAATGCCTTCCGAGTCTGGATTGCTTGATGCATTCCCTGTTATTGTCGAGTGCTCTACTGGCACAAGAATGTTAATAGGGCTGCTAGACTCGGAAATAGTTATAGAACTGCTGTCTACAGGGACAATACTTTGCGTTGCCTGCTGAGACCCTGACGAAGAAGGGTCAGATTCCTTGAGAAGGCACAGTGGTTCAGCGGACAAGGAGACATTCTCGAAGGCGTGGCTTTGGCTGAGATTATTAAAGCACTGTGACAGTTGTGGCTGTTGCAGACCGGTGGTATGTTGAGGCAACTGATGCACGGGCTGCTGTTGGCTGTTGGACACAACTGGCTGACCGAGGCTTGGTGCGTGCTGAGGAGGATTAACCACCATCCCATGAGGGGTCACGTGCTGCAAGGCGTCCGCCACTACTACTGACTGTGAAGATAAGCTCAACGAGGGACCCTGATCCCCAGGCCCGCTGGATACTGGTAACTGGGCGCTGTAACCTGTGATGTAATTTTGTTGTGTCGGCTGGAAACTGTTGCCCCCGCCACCGCTGCTAGTTTGCTGCTGGTGCTGAGTGTGGAAATTATGATTCATGATCACAGTGGATGAAGGAGCCAACGGTTGGTATTGCACGTGGGACATCGTTGGATGGATGTTTCCGCTAATGGGGAAGGAGCTTCCGTTGAGCGACAGATTGTTCGAAGATAAGTTAGGCTGGTTAGACCCAGAGTGCATATTAAGAGCGTATGGTTGTTGGTAGACAAAATTATTGCTACCACTCACATTAACTGTAGAAGACGCAATCGTTGCATGAACGCTGTGATTAGAAATCTGGTGCACGCTTCCATCAGCATTAATTTGCATCTGCTGTTCAATCACAGGCGCTTCCACAACACACGCATCAGAAGTACTCGAGCTGCTTGGGCCTGCTTGGTTTGTATTCTCCATATAAAGTTTCCTGAATTTTCTAACGGTGCTTTCTTTCACGGAAAACTGCAATTTTTCTGAGAAATGTTGCATAGCAGCACTTATGCCTAACTCATAAGCGAACTGGCCTATTTCTTCTTTCATTTGTTTCGAGTAAGTCCTTTTACATAAGCCTCCTGAAGTCGTCTTCGAGTTCTTGGTTTCCTCGGACTGATGGAACTCTTCTAAATTAGCCACCCTTGTCAAATAAAGCTTTTTGAACTTCCTCATCTGACCATCTTTAAGAACGAAACCAAGTTCTTTACTGTAATACTCTCTTGCTTTTTGAAGGCCGTGCAACGCCGCATACTTGCCCATATTCTCTTGGTCGCTCACCGAAAACTTTTTATATTTCTTGAAGAAATTCCTGACTGTACTCTCACTTAGAGGACATCCAAGTTTAGAAGACCACACCTTGCAGGCCTCCTTGACGCCGTGCACCAGGGCGAAGCGAGCGATCTCTTCCCTGGTCTCCGCTGAGTACCTGCGCCAATATTTCCCTTGCATCACTACAATGAAATGAAAATGTGTGGAAAAATCTGTTTTCATAATTTCAGTGCACCTCTGTATTATTTAAGGAACATTTAATGCGCCTATAAAATATTTCACAAAGAAAACCACAACCTGTAAATCGAATTTTAGAATGATATCCCTGTCCCTAAACGGCACAAAAGAAAGAATTCTGATCAGATTACCTTTAACCCTTTAGCGACTAAAAGGACAATTTGATCGTCTTTCACGGTCTTTGGGAGAATTGTTCTAATAATTAAACAGTGAGCAATATGAGGTTGCAACTAGGTTTGAACGCGGTGGCATGTTAAAGCGTCGTTCTTTTGGCTGCCTGGCTCTCAGCGTGCTTCATTGCATCAGTGTACAGACGGTCTTTGTGAGCTTAGACGTAGAAACTAGAAAAACAAATTGGTCGCTAAAGGGTTAAGAAAAGGTAATCTGAGGTAATCATAGAGTAATCTCGCTATTTTTCAATGGATCTTTTGCGAATTTTGTTTTTACATATTTAATCATATATCCTGGTTTTTCATTGCTTGCCGTTCAGAATTTTGTACAAATAGTTAATAGATGGCGGATGGTGAGTGTAAGGTTGGCTATTATATTTTACTAGCCAGGTCCCGTGGAAATTCCACGATTTAGATTCCACTTATTTGAAATTATTATAAAGATGAACGTATTAAAGATTTACGACGAATTGTTGTATTTTGAATGAATATTTTTTATTAATGCATACAGAACTACCATTCAGTATCTTATCTAATGATAACATGGCTCAGATAGTACCCGTTGAAATTTCTTGGTTTAAAAGTGATGAAATTAAGGATCTATGAAATAAAATGCATTTTTGAGTTTAACCCGTAGTACCATCAGAATCAGAATATTTTTCTTGAATATATACAGAACTTTCATTTTGTATCTTACCTAACGATAACATGGCCGTGTAAGAGAAGAAAGTTAATTCCGGAACAAATAGCGTGTTTTATAGTGATCAGGTGTCTTTGGTATCCACAATACAATGCTTGTAATACATGCATACCCGTCCTGATTTCAGTTCAATAATTTTTCTTCAGTAATAGATAGGAAGTAATGGGACGGACACACACAGATGGAGGTACATAGTCGATTATATATGTAGATATTCCCACGGCACGCAGGGTGCAAGAAGGCAGTGCGGCGGGTGGTGGCGAGTAGGAGGTGCTGCGGGTGGCAGGTGTGTCCTGCCTGCGCGCCACCACCTCAGGTGACAGGAAGTAATGGGACGGACACACAGAGATACAGAGAGAGAGAGAAAGAAATGGAGATACATACATAGTCGATTATATATGTAGATGCTTGTTACGCAGCACCAACGACCTTCCCCAATAGTCTACACTCTACAGCACTGCTTCTCAAACTAACATGTGGCGTACAGGCAGTTTATTCCCAATGCGCCAGAGAGCAGTTATGTTTCCTAGTAATATTATTTATACTGGAAATATACTACATTTACTTACACAATTTCTACCATGGTTGGTGAGTACCACACTCCACTTGTCAGCTGACAAGATGTTCACTGCATTTCATATGGCGAAACTACTGAAATTATGGTGTTTCTTTCTTTTCTGGAAACTCGCCAAGTACCAACAGCTGATGACTCATGGACGGACACCGGTCCACGAACTACTACTTTGAGTAGCACTGATGTACAGTAAAGGAGGTTGACACAAAGGTAGAAGCATCTCGTTTCACACACGTGCTATCAAATTATAAATTAAAGCCTAAATGCGTTCATTAGTACGAACCCCTTTATATTTTTAGTACTAAAAAGTGGACTAAATGTAAGGACGCGGTAAAGTTTAGCAAGCAGAGCATGCCACTGACCTAATATACTTGCCCCTGAGGCCCCGCTCATCCTTGGTGGCCATAAGGAGGTTCTTGACAGCCGCCACCGTGCTGGCCGTGATGTTACTGCTTTCCAACTTGCAGCCTCCAGACACTTCCGCCTGACCCTCTACCTTGAACCTGGGTTCGTTCTGGAAGCCCTTCACAGGTTTGTTTTCGATATGTGGGGCGTGAATGGAGAATGGGCTGTCGATGGTGATGACGCGTCCTTCGACCGGCTCACTGGGGCCATGAATCACCTCAATAGTAGCAGCTCCTCCAGCGTCTGGCCCAGTCATGAGGCTATTCATGTTCCCGTCGTTGATGTTGACTATCTGGTGAGATGGTTGTAGCGAGACGTGGATGTTGCTGTTCTGCTGATGTTGCAGCTGCTGCTGTGGAAAAACATGATGCTGGTGTTGTAAGCCTTGCAGCTGATGGTGATCCTGATGAGAGTTTACGGGCTCGTGAAGGTGGTTTGTGTGATGCAAGACGGTCGTTATTGGCAAAGACTGATGCTGCGACTGAAGACTCTGCTGCAGCGATGAGCCTGGGAGGTGCAGTTGGATGCTAGCGTGCTGGTCCAACTGCTGTTGCTGCTGCAGATGGTTATGCAGCTGTAAATTGTGAGAAATGACCTGGTGCTGTACCACGCGTTGTTGCTGTTGTTGCTGCTGTTGCACATGAACCAAGGGTCTAGGCTGCTGTCCGGTGCCTTGGTGCGAGAGGTGGTCTTCCCTT
This sequence comes from Trinorchestia longiramus, assembly GCA_006783055.1. NCBI lineage: Eukaryota > Metazoa > Arthropoda > Malacostraca > Amphipoda > Talitridae > Trinorchestia > Trinorchestia longiramus. Next base: position 18,129 of record VCRD01003895.1, read on the forward strand.
TTGAGACTCCCGCTAAAGCTTGAACTTGAATTTGACAACCGCTCAGGTTCACCTGCGAGAAATTAGCAATCATTCAAAGAAAATGATATATATATATATATATAATAAATCAAAAACATTCTCTAATTAGGTATTGTTGTCCAGTAACTGTAAGACTAGTGAGTCTATGAAAGACCTAGGTTTCATTTTCATTTGACGTATAGGATTAAAACATATTTAAATTTTGCTCGTTCAAGTTTTGGTACTCATGGCTAACAATCCTTTGAACAGTCGGAAATGTATTATGAACAATTCAAAGAATTGGATGGACAGCCTTTTCAATAGATGGAACACAAAATTTGAAAGTCAACAGTTCAGTAGAAAGAGAGTAATTTAGCAGCACACAGTCAGCAGTCGTATAGCACCAGACCACGCCTGAGAGCGCAGTTGAGTTTGGACATTGCTTACCCTTCAATAGAGAAATGAATCGCTGGCCCTTCTTCCTTCTCGTGATTAGAGATTTGCGCTCAGGCACGTATGTAGTCTGAAAATAAAACAAAATTATTGAAACGCATTTTTGTGATAAAAGGAAACACCCCAGCGAGGAGCGAGCTGTGTTCCTGATGCGTTCAAAGACTCAAGTTCTCTTGCTGATTTGATCGCCTGCACTTACGATACTCTTCCATCGGCGTCAAACGACCGCTACGGAACTGGTAGCAATTAGCAGATGTTAGAATAAACTCCCACTGCCTCCACTCCCTCACCTGCACCTCCCCTCCATGATATCCCACCGCCTCCACTCCCTCACCTGCACCTCCCTCTCCATG
>VCRD01003895.1:43225-53444 GCA_006783055.1 Trinorchestia longiramus
AGCGGCATGTCTAAGTTTTCCCCCCCTTGCAGTTTTGCTTACACGTTTCTTCCTATCTTCAACTGTCGACTGCTTGCGTTGCTGGAGAATGGATTCGACCTCTCCCTAAGACCAGTAGTCGAGGATGAAGCCTTTATTAACCGCTTCCATATTCTTGGAAGCGGTTAAACATCATGCTGCTAGTTAGGTTGATGCTTAACAAGTTTGTTGCGATGCGACCCACCGGTGGGTCACTGAGGTTAGGTTCTGTAATTTTTTCCAAGTCTTTTAGTGACTATGCGTCCGAAGTGAAGTTTTACACCAATCGGGCAATCGCAACAAACGTGTTAATCTTTGCTGCTCCAACGACACGTACTTGTTGCAGAACTTCTGTTTTACGGCTGTATGTGACCGTGTTGCAATAAACTATTACGAACATCAACATTTTCATCTGTATCACCTTACGTTTTGAAACTCTTCGAACTTACGACTTCGGAGTTTCAAAAACTTTACTAAGAACCTGTATGTGCAATGAATAAAGTCTACTTCAGTAAAGGGCCATTAGAGAAATAAAACATTTTGATTATGATGCTCACAAAAATAATTACTTTTAAATCCAAAATACTTGAACATGCTCTCCTTCATCCGAGACATTTCTCCATGTACTTTGTCTAAAGTCGGCCACCTAGACTAAAAATGCATAATTTCTCGAAATGGCCAGTATACACAGTGTACTAGGACCAAAGTAAATCCTTGATTTTTAATTTCATCACTAAATGAGAATTTCAGTCAGTATTTTATCATTATGAAAGTGTCGGTACTGTTGCCAAAACATTCAAAACAAATATCGACTATCATTTCATTCTTAGGTATTAATTAAGCCAATTGGTAGAGGAGAGCCCTCGTTCTCTAGTTGATCATGAATATTGGTCCCATCAATAAACTATCGATGAATGACAAGTACAGGGTCTCCTGAATTATTACAATATTCCTAGTTTAACCACCGCAGAGCGTCTCCTGAAGCCAACTTGCTCGTTTCATCTTCATATCTTGTATTGTTTTAGATTGTCTACATTTTAAGCCAAAAATATATCGATTGAATAATTTAGTGTACGTCTAAGAGAAGTTTTGGTACTTGTGGGTTACCTGTCACCACTTTTAATTTATGGTTTCCTTTTGATGTTAAGGTTACGTTAGGTTAGCTCCAGTGCCTCCAGAATAAGAGGATTGTTGTTTTGTGACAAATAAATAACATTTCAGAAGCAAAAGCTGTATTTTTTTTACCCTTTCGTAAACCCAAAAACGTCACCCAAAAAAGTGGTGACAGATAACCCATAACTACCGAAGTTTTGTGCAAAGCGTCTACGGAAGAATATAGCTTATACATGACGCCATAGAAATATGATGTCACGGCATCTCTTTGGACCCACATCTTCAGAACTGCAACTTATTTTTGCTTCGGTGCTCTATGCCTCATGTACCAAAGTAAGATCTTATGAAAATAAATTGCATATTAAAATAACAGTATACGATGAACTAAAGAACTCATAACGATAGTCTCTTGTATTCATCAGGAAAATGTATTCATCAGGATTTTTGTAAAAATTGGGTAACATCGCACGTTGTTGATCTTCGGCGTTCTGAGCTAATATGTTGCGTGCGTTGTATAGCAGGTGTATTGTAACTATTGTGAGACAACAGAAAGGGCGTCATTAGTAAACTAATCTTTCGTCTGGAATAACTGAAATCTTACATTGACGAGGAAAAATATGAAAAAATATGGATTTGTCGATTAATTCGAAACAACGGGTCTCAAAAAAACGCAGTTCAGTTATTTTACAGCATTGGATAAGTCTACGAACGTCAATGTTAGTAATTGCTTTGTTACAATAAGTGACTATGAAACCTCAGAACTTTAGTCTACTACAGCATTTCTTAACTATGTCAACATCTAAATATTGAAAAGTTGACACATTCACTGTTATACTTTATTTTATTTTTTTTTGCTTTTTCTGATATGTAACGTCCGTTCATATTAAACACGATGATATTTACAGATTACTGTAATAATGATTAAATTAAATCGATCATCAGCAAGCCATACCATACGGTCAACCAGTAATTAGAAATTACAATTACAATTTAATAACAATTACAACTTCATGTTTTAAGTTTTCACTCATGATTTACCTTTTCGATCTTTCTCGGATGTTAAACACCCAATTCAGTTAAATGTAATGATGTCAATTCTAATCTGTACCTAAAGAAAATATTTCGCTTATCACCTAAAATGCGTATAATACCTACCACGTCAGAATTTACATGTATCACCAATGACTACCTCTTAAGTCATCATTGAAAAAGTGAAGTTTCATTTGTTTCCCCATGTATATTTAACATTCATTGCGTGATGTGAATGTTTACGTATACCCGTAGGTTCTGCTGTTATATCATCTACTATGCATAGAATACCTACCACTAAAGGATTTTATGATGAGGCATCTTTAAAAACCAATGCTGTTGCATTTCTTATGTACCAACTTTATTGGACATATGCGTTTTTTTGTTTGTTTGTCATCATTATTACTAAAACCTGCATCATTTACGTTAGAGTCGATATACACATAAACTATGAATAAAACCTATCAGCTAACTAATATTTAATTTTAAAACACTTAAAAATTAAAATAACACTGCTACCGAGCGAAGTTTGGCGAAAACCAGATTCCAATTTTGCAAAAGTTCACTTATACATTACGATATTTTTTAAAAACAATTTTCAATATCATCAAAAACGAAGTAATACTCTTATAGGGCCAAATTAAAACAATAAATTGATACTTTTTTGCTGCAAAATTAATATAGAACAAGAGTTAAGTCATATGTTAGAGACTTTCAAAGTTGTCCTACTCACCTATTTCGTCCTTCACCATCGCCATTTTGAGCCAACTTTAGAAGCTATCAAATTCCAGTCTCCTCACTTTACTGCAACACAGAAACACATAAACAATACATCTATATCTAAATAATTTTTTAACCAGAAAGTGCCACACCAAGTTCTACCCTATTTAAAGCCGTTCAAGCCTAATTTCATGGCAAAATAACTGACAATAACGTGACACGTTCATCTCTTGCTAGCTACAATCAGCTATAGACATGTGACCATGACGTCACGGTATACGTCTGGCATCATAAAAGTGTTCATCTTGAATTCGCTGTTAATTTAATATAATTGAAAAATTGTGCATGTATCATGAAATGCGTTTATTTTGAATCATATTTATATGACAATGAAACTACATGAATTATTATACTGCATAATTTACTTCCTGTTTAGATTTTTATGTTTTTATTTTCGTGTCTCTGAGATAACTTTTGGCTGAAATAATTTTATCGCGAAATAAGGCTCCATTCCTGAATTTTTTTAATGTCAACGTTGATTTCAACAATTTTATTCGTATTTATTATTAAAAAAAGGAGTATTTTAATTACACGCTGGAACGTAGTCCTTTACTGAAGCCTTTCCGGAAATTATAACATTTTTTACTAGAAAATATGTATCAGCCAACCTCGTCAGAGCCACGACGAAGGGGGAGGGCACTTTAAAATAGTTGAATTAAGTACCTCAGCATCGTATTTATAGTAGTTGCGGTACTTCATTCTCGTGAAAAATAAGAACTCTATAAAACTACTCATCCACAAATGATTATGTATTAATTTCGAAAGAAGCATACGACTAAAGAAGTAACTAAAAATAATTGTAGAACTAGCTGAAACAGTGACGCTAATGCATGTCAGAGACGAAATTGGACTTTAAACGGCTTAGAGATAGCGAGTGTGATAGACATCATCCAATACATGCTTGAAGCCTTCCATTTATTTACCCTACCAGTTTTGAAGGTGAGCTATGAAGCACAAACATTCATCATGTACTATAAATTGATCCAATTTTTTTGAAAAGCTAAATTAACCCAAGAGGAATGATATGAACCGTGAATCATAAGGGCGCACAAAAGTCGTTACATCGTCCTAGCATACACTGTATTGGATGATTTAGATCGCAGAGTTCACCAGGAGACAATGTAGTTATTCTACCACATGCACCTCGGCTACTCGGTTATGAAAAATGAATGCAGAGATCCTGAATATAGCAATGTTTGTATGCCTCAATTATGGTCGGACTGAAGACACCCACTCACTTTGAAGAAAAATAATCATGGGAGATATTGGGTAACAAACGAAGTTTCTGCTTTCTTTCACTATTTAAATAGCAAAAATATAATTAAAACCCTCCCCTCACCGTGTGGTATGTATTTGAAAAACTAGCGCTTCGAAATAATTTTCATATGCAAGTTCAAAAGCCGCTTCTGCACAACCATGGCCATCAACAAAATGGAAGCTTTAAAAAATTTAGTATTGACAGCTCCTCAAACGTACCAAGTTGTAAGCGTTAGGTTGACGTAAACCACTGCAGCAATCAATTCCGTACTTGACGGCATGTAAGCGTAAGCTGCGTTAGTGAGCGTCAGAAAGATTAGCCTAGGGCCTAGGCTAACGGGAGGTCTCAAATTTCACCTACTATGTATACGAAGCAAGGCGATTTTTTTAGCTAAAATTTTGGGGAGAAAAAGTGATCCAATATGCAGTCAAATACGGTAAAAACAGCGTAAAATCTTTTAAAAGACGAAACAGAGAAGCGATAGGATAAAACAAAAATGAAATCTCTTCACGGCACACCGGCCTCTCTCATGTTTGCGGCAACAGGAAAACGAAAGACAAGGCAGGCTAGAGAACAATTCCACGAGATAACATAAAATCCAATTTCACACAGTTGTTATTTAAGAAACGTGAAGTACACAGAACATTAACTCGCCCAAAACATGGTTTTGAAATTAGTGTAAACAACTCGTGTTGGATTTGATCATTTTAAGCTATTAACTTCACGCACAAGCCTAGGATGGATAATGATAAGACTGAAGAAGTTGTTGCGTGCGCGATGGGAGACCAACAAGGACTGTTGAGAGGGTGCAACTCATCACAAACCCCAGCATAATTGAGTAATTTCAGTTAGCAGAATCTCCATGAAGAGCAACTTGAAACCATACAAAGATATGATCTACGGCCGTGCACAGTTAAAGGACACGTCATTGAGCAATATCCTTCTGCATAATTACAAGTTAGGTCACTGAAAATAACTCAGCTCATCTTCTGCTACAAAAATACCACGTAAGTTGGGAAGCGTAAGATTGTATGTGTCGAATACTCTTACGTGTGACGGTATACCCACAGTTCGAGCACACTCCGCTATCCGCAATGCAATGTGGTAATGAAACATCCCGAGAAAAGAATCTTTATATACAACAATTTAGAATGAAGTTAGACAAAATAGGTTAACTATCGAGGGCCCTCAACTACAAAACTTGAGAATTTTCAGTAAAGCAAATTCTCAGAATTTATTAGCATTAATAAGACATCAGAGTAGTAACACATCCAATGCAGATGAGCCAAAACAAAATGTGTTCATTTAACAACGGAGAAAATATTTGACACTTTCGCTGGATCAGATAAATATCAAATGAGTAAACATCTGTAAATAAATATAAATAACTCGGCAGAAATCCACGATCCTTCCAAAAAATAAAGTTTGTTAAGGCTTACCTAGCAAACATTTAAAATACACCAACAATTAATCATGCATGCGTTTAGGCCTCTGCAGCCTTGACGAGCTCCTCGGCCACCTCCACTGCAATCATGGCCTCAGCCTTAGCCTCCTCGGAGGCTGCGGCGGAGACGGCGCTCTGACTCTGACTGAGCACATCACGTGCAGCCTTCAAGTCCAGATCAGCCACGTCTACTGCCTCCTCAGCCAGCACCTGCACTGTGATGCACAACCACGCTAGGCAACTACAGGGTGTCCATAAACTCTCTTTACCATTTCAACAATTTATTACAAATGCAATTGATAAGATCTTTTATTCAGATTTGTTCTATTGTATTCAGTGTTTAATAAAGTTTTTAATCACATTTTACATTTGTGTTTCAGGGTTTCTGATGTGAAAGAGGTGCTGTTAAGAATTTATGAGACTTATAAAGAGACTTTATGGATACCCTGTACAATTATCAACGCTACCTATGATGATATATATAAATTCACTATAAAATACATCACAAAGACGTCAAACAATCATACAAATTGTCATAGTAGCAAAAGCTTGTCAAATAAACAGTAGTAATCACATATTTTGGTTAACTTCATGCAGAAAAATATATGTTTGACAATTTCCACATAGGTTTCCACTGAAGTTCTAAGTACGGATATAGAAAACGAGCGATCAGCTCGTCTATACTTCGTATATGAAGCAAATATTTTCGTTTCCTACTGCATTCTATAAGAACTAAATTGGCTTCAATTTTCCTTAACTAAAGCTAAGTCCAATAAGCCAAAAAATAATAGGAGCAACTTTGTATATTCCCCATGATGACTAACCAAGAAAACCTCATAAATAATGTCAGTCAAAAGAACACAAGACCAGTGTTAAATATAAAAAAACTGATTGTCAATTTAAACTTAATATTTTAAATGGACTGAAATTTGCAACATTTCGAAAGACAGGTAAACTTAAGACCAACCTGACGAGTCCTCGTTGATGGTCACGATGCCTGAACTCACAAAGATCTTCTTAGATGAGCCTGACTGCTCGTACACAGTCACCACGCCGGGCTTGAGGACGGCCAAGGATGGCACATGTGCTGGCAAGATGCCAAAGTTGCCGGAGAAAGATGGTACATCAACTTGCTTCACATCAGCTTTGTCATAGAATACCTGTTACACAGATCAAGTCTTACACAAACGTGAAATCAAGCTTCTCCTACAGCTACATATTATGTAAACCCCCTACTGCAGTATGAAGCTTTTTAGTTTATAAAAGTTGGACACTAACATTTGCAAATGCTGAACTATCTGCATACAACACTGTGTAAGCACCAATACACAGGTAAAATTGACTAATAAACTGTGTACATATAATTCACAATCACCTCTGCTCTCATTGTTTGAGAGAGCCAAAAATGGGCCATAGCTATACCAAAAACACATTTCATTTTTGAATAGTGGCATTTTCCCTCTAGAGTTTGAGTTCATCCAAAGCCAGCTGATTTACAGTCTTATCTTCCTCCAACCAGTGCCAGCATGAAGACTGTATCAGAGACTGGGACATGACCATGCAATATCTAGTGTGACTGAGTAGGACAACTGGTATCTTGGGTCTTAGTGGAGGTACAAGATATACAACCATAAGTTTCCCATCAGATCCTAAAAAATCTGTCACAATAATAAATAAATAAAATGCATTTAGAATCCCACCAAATCCTATTAGATAAAAATGCCTAAAATTTATTTCTACTTAAAGAACTCATGCCAAGGAAAAATGCTAATTAATAAAGAAGTGATTTGAGATACGAGTTTAATTTTTACTGCAACTAATCTTGTAAATCCGTTTACTTGTATATTAAATTAATTTCTCAATTGAAATTATCAGATTAAATTTAATCAGCTACAACCCTATAAAAACAAAAAGAAAAGAGCATAGTACACTTCTTTATGTATATTAAAGCCTCTGACAGTGTATCTACAACCAGCTCTTTCTCTTTCACCTACACCAGCAGAACTCTAATCTCTTCATGGATGTTTGTTCTTTATTGGGACAGAATTTTAGTTCCTCTTCCTGGAGAACATTGTACTTTTGATTGTATCCTTTTGTCTAAGGATGGAACAAATTGTGGATGTACTGCAGTCATACTGCATTGCCAGTTCAAGCACTTGTACACACTGCTCATATTTTTCTATTATTTTTTATTTCACTTCCATCACCATCATTCTTTTCTTCTTCTGACCACTATCCTTTCCAGTCAGCCAATGTATGTAACAGCAAGTTAAGAACAAATACTTTGGCAATAATGACAACAAAAGATAACACAAGAACCCACTTGATTTTGAGAAGCAAATGTGAATGCCATGGCCATGTCTGCATAGTTTCTTCTGGCCACAACACCAGGCAGCTGTTTAGCAGCACGGAGGGCAGCAGATCGGGCAAACATTTTGATCTGCACATAAGGAGCAATAGAATTAGAAAAACCATAATGTAGTTTAATGATAAATAGACAAAGAGTATCAGCAGAAACTTAGAATCATACAAGCTGATTTTAAACTCTTAGTGATAAGGAAGTTTGATAACAAAAGCATTATTATACACCAACAAGAAAAATTATTCAAATTCTTAACTACTACACAGGACTGAGCTACCATCAACAATCTGTTATGTCTTCATACTCTATCATAAGCAAGATTACATAGTATGAGAGGAACATTCTTATGATCTCAGAGTTGAAGATATTTATCTTTAAGTTTTCATCTTCTTATCTAAGAAATACAAGGAAAACTTATAAGACATAGTTTTGACAATAAAACACTCAAAAGCAATTAAGTTGCACTCTTCAAATCTTATATTTAACACTTAGAAGCCTTCATATATTCTTGAATCATTCTGAATTTTTTAGATGAAATTGCTCAAAAATTACAGCTTTCTGCTATTCAATCAATAAAACACAGTAGTCCATAAAACATAGTAGTCACTACAAACATTTCATCTGGCTATCAAGCTCACTATTTATACTCACTAAAAGTCACAGAAAGCTCCCTAAAACAGTGCCTCAGTACAATTAAAAGGCAGTAAAATTGTAAATTCATTGTCAACATTGCTTGATGCAGAGTTTTAAAGCTTAAAATTATCCCGGGACAGTTAAAAATCCACTTGAAATCATTGCAATATGATCTTTAAAATGTGCATAGAGCAATGCCACACTAACCATTGTAATCAGTATGGTTTGTTAGCAAGAGCAAGGAGACTGCTATGAAGAATACAAATTTTTAAGCATTTTTAAAATTCATTCATGTATTTATAAAAAAAATATTCAAATTTAAAAATTGTTGGAGTACAACTTATAATTTATTAGAAATAATCGTGTGATTTGAACAAGCCCCATACAATGCTTAGTCGAGCCATAAAGAAGGATATACACACCATAAAGAAGGATATACACACCATAAAAGTTAGCTACTGGATCCAGTACACCAGGATGAGTTGTAAATTGTCAAAAAAAATGAAAAAATATTCATGAGTCATTACTCATAAAAATAAGTAGTATTAAACCTGCATACATTACAATAGATTGAGTTAAGTCCAGACTGTGTATGAAGCTCAAAATTATCACCAGATTACTTTTTGCTGTGCAGACTAAGCAGACTGAAGTAGTCAGTCAAAACATGTCTAGTCCTGATTACTAACTATGCAAACTGTAAATACTCCCTGAATAGCCTCCAAAATGAAAGGCAACATCCAATAATATTCCTACTGATATAATTAGGTAGAGACAAACGCAAGTAGCACCATCATATTCTACAGGTTTTTTTAACCAAACATTATACTGAAGGTTTTCAAGTATTTAAATCACACATACTGGCATGAATTTTTAGTTTAATAATTTAATCCAATTTTGTAGAATAATTACAGAGCATAGTTCTAAAAATCAAAGCCACAATAAAGCAAGAAAAGCAATCAAAACCTAGGATCAAAATAAAATAATAGGCTTTTCCGATGTGATGGAAGTTCTTTCACCACATCTAGAAAATATTCAACTCGTGTTGTAATAATTGGCATAGGCCTATCGTACAATAACAATTAATACAAAGAGACATAAATCTCACACATTCTTTAAGAAACAAAACATAAAACATTACTGTACCTTTTTAGAGTATTAACTCAATAACGTTCGACCTGAGCTCACTCCTTCTACCGGTGCCACAGCTTTTTGAGGTCATGCCAAAATAAAACGTAATCAGAGGGAACTCGTGAATATCACGATAATTCGCTAGACGTCACAAGAACAGAAGTTTACATCCATCATGTCTCCAAAACAATTTTGCTGAAGAAATATGTAAATCGTATTATTTTTTCTTATAATTAATAATAAGTGCGTGAATTTTTATCAAAAATGATTGATAGCAAAATTGTGACCTGAGAAGTAGCATACAATATTATAATGTATGCATTTCAAAATATAAAACGTACTAAGAAAATTATCAAAGTTCAAATGTGTTTGACCGGCGGGAAAATCTCGACACCGATCTCAACACCGAACTTGACCCGAACTTAAAAATCTTGAGATCTCCAGAAAAAATCTT
>VCRD01003896.1:4588-14846 GCA_006783055.1 Trinorchestia longiramus
AGGTATCAATTACGCACAGGCACCACATTCGCGCATAGGCACCACTGTCACATACAGGCATCACATTCGCGCACAGGCACCACTGTCACATACAGGCATCACATTCGCGCACAGGCACCACTGTCACATACAGGCACCTCAATCACACACAGGCACCAGGAGTAGACAAAAATAGGATAAGGATGGGCTAAATGAAGTTTAATAAATTGTACAAAGGTATGGTGGATTATCAGTACTGTTTACTTCTCGATTGTTCAATGTGAAAGGTCGATAATATTATTTTAATTTCTAGGCACGCGCTTTTACGAAAGAATCTTACTATACCAGACTGTGTGTTATCATTTATTTTTTTTTATACTCAAATTGCGTAGAATTAAAAATTTTTCAAGTTGCATGTTTCTATTACTACTGTTTATATTTGCTAATGCTTGAATTGACATTATTTTTTAAAAAAACCGTGAATACCAAGTACAATTATGTACAAAATATCTTTCAAACAATCTTTTTCAGTTAATATGGAAGAATAATCAACTATTTTAAGCTAAAGATGTGATTTTGATAGAGTAACTCCAATTGAATATGAAAAAAAAACTTGGGTGAGGCGATTTTCATGCTCATGAGTATGGTTGCGCCCTGCGTGCGTCTGAGTACGAGTATATCTGCTGTACTTGTCGTATTTATTGAAAAAAGATCACTGAACAAGAGGAAGTTAGTTGACGCTGTGGGACAATAATATGCCAACTTTTTTTTAGTAATCCTGTTCCGGTTGAGCAATTTACCATTATTCTGTGTTCGATATTCATGCAGTGTTCAATTTATGCATTCCGTACCATGAATAAGTGTTTGAAATAAAAGAGTATTATAAAAATTTCTTCAATTAATAAACGATCAGAAACTTTTCATCATGCAGGTGACGTAAGTTGGTGTAATTGTCATGTTTCATTCAGACAATGATAATTTTATAAATAAAAAGATTTTAGAATCACTTCATACTCCTACTTATCGTACTCGTACAAAAAATAATAAATAACAAGGTAAATAATATTATGATGTACATCAACATGAAATGAAAATCTATAGATAAATGTCATAATTTATTTCGTATGTATTGATTTTCCATGATATGGTCTAGTACTCTAGTTGATACTTGGAATTATACCTGGAATTTGTCACCAGCTTGGTCGACTGGTGAGAGAATCTGCTTGCGAGCGGAAAGACCCGGGTTCGAATCCCGCTGCCGACATGGTTGACGCGGCTAGAAATACGGCATGGGACTTGGGTAGACAACCGAATAATTATCGAAGTAATTATCCGACCCAAGAATGGGCCAGAAGGTTCGTTCCTATAGCCTAATTCTATTCTATTCTTGGATCTATCCCAAACGGGCGTTATTGATGTTCTGAATGTAAGACATAATATTTATCATGTCTGAATCCGGTCTGTTATTAGAGACAAAGTTTCCAAATACCAGAAATAAAATTTAATTCTTCATTAAACATGGTTCAGAAACATCATCAACTAGTTAAATTTGTGATAGTCCTCAGTCAAAAATGCAGTGTTACTGAATGAATTTCTTTCTGTTCAATTTATTTCTGTCTGGAAGTGTCAGTTATATTCAGTGCAATAATAAAACAATTTTATTGTGAATTTATTATCGTGTGAATCTATTAGGGATATTACTGGAGTAGAAGTTCAGTTATAATTTTCATTTTAAATCAATTGAGTGAAAGTTATTTAGTGTCTATGTAGGATATTTACAGGACTTTGCTTCATTTTCAGATAATTACAAGACTGTAGCAGGAATTAGGATTAGTCTTTAATCTTTATTATACTCTTACTCACCATATCCTCTCTATTTAAAATCCTCTCTTTGTTTGAAGCCTTTTCATTCCAAATTCTCTTCCACTTCGAAAGATCCCTAATTTCAAAACCCTCTCCAATTGAAATTCTTTTTATTTCAAATTCTTTATTCTTTCAATTTTCCTTTGCTACAAAATCCCTTCGATTTTAAATTCCTCACTACTTTTAAATTCCCTTCATTATATAGTTCTTTATTCTCTAAACTCCGTTTGATTACAAATCTCACTTTACTTCAAAATCCCGTCTATTCCAAACGTCTCTTTATATCAAAATCATCTCTGTTCCAAATTTTGAACTACTTCATAATTCCCCCCATTCTAAAATCTCCTCTAGTCCCAAAATCCTTCTGTTTTACAAGGAGCAGAGCTTAATTACCAACCAGTCTCGCGGGATAATCCTCCCATTTCGTGTATTTTCATCTCATTAAAATTTCCATAAGAATTTGAGCGATTCTGGTCTCCTTATCAGGAAACTCTGAAAATCCACCGAAGGCTGAGAAGTCTGTTACCTCATTTGTATGCCAGAGACCAAAATGACTTGGGGTAATAGACGCTGATCTCCGAGGGAATAAAAAGGTGATATTTCTGGGGACTACTACAGCAAAAAATAACTTACCCTTAAATGCACTCATTTAATCTACTTGATAAAATAATTCACACTAACTCATATTTAAACTACCCCGGTATCCAAATTGTACACTTTTTTCAATTCATTGCACTTGAATGCGCATCAGTAATAATACTAGATGCAGTACAAACATGCTTGATAAATAGCTTCGTAATTACGGGTTAAAATGTGGTTTGAGTCATTTAAATGTACATGGTACATTCAAGGGTCAAGCCCTCCTCTTTGTCCCTGGCATGGGGCAATTAAACCCAGCTCCTCGTTATCTTTTAAATCTCAGTCTTAATTCTTGAAAATTGTGCCATAAGAGAAACAAAATCAAAAGAAACTTTAACATCTGATTATCTCTAGTCAGGATAGCTAGCCTGGCTTGAATATTTTTGATCCCTTAATTAGCAACGTGAGAAATTAAGTTTTGCGCGTCACGTGTTTTGAAGGCCTCCATCTTTAAAGAGAAACATGAAGAACGAAATTTTATAAAACGATCATTGAAATAAATTGGAGATATGCGAAAGTTGATGTTGAGCGCAAATGTTATTTTTGTCACTACATCCACGTAAATAAAATACGAGTCATACTATTATGTCACTGATATGTTGAATTAATGTGGGTCATCTCTAGATGACAATATAACATCTGATTTCAACTGTATTGAAGATAACAGAATGTTAGAAAAGTGAAAAGTATCTTATCATAAGTTGCCTGACAACACAAATGATACGTTTTAGTGAAAACAAGTTTTATTTGATATTGGTTTGAAGCTGACGAAAAATGTGACAATAGTTAACCATGTTTTCACAAAAGATATTTGCAAGTCTATTTCAGTTCTATTTTAGTGTTTCATATACGAATTCTTTTTGCCTCGTGTTCCTCTCATAATTTCTAACTCGTTCACTTGTTTTCTGAAACTGCTGATTTGACTCTCTTTAACACCGTTTTAAAAGTACAAATAACTGTCTTCCAGAGTCTGAACTAAAATTTTATAGTATCAAAAGCACGCAATTATTCTTAGAAACATCATTCGACTCATTTGTTAGCGGAATACAAGATATTTTTGAAATTGAAATTTTGAAATTAGTACGTTAATATAATAAAGACACAACCCTGTTGTACGAATGATACCGTATAACCTCGAAGTTCTCATTTGCAAAGCCATGTAAATTCAAATGAAATTCGATAACAGCAATGGTATTGGAACAAGTTTGCTGAGCTTCATCAGTCAATAAAATTCTATAAGTTTATTGTATGAGGCACAATTCCTTTGACTAGCTAAACAAAAAAGAGAAAGGGCAACAACGAAAAATTTTTGTCAGTTGGAATATCACTCACTTTGTCAAGCCATTCTGACATTAAATCTTGAGTCATTGTTATCCAAAGACACGTGTATGACTTCAACATTATTATCTTCTCACAATAATACTCTCCTTTTGGGACGAAACGTTTTAAAGGAGAAATTGCACATTTCTCGTAAAAAACACAGAGCTACTCTGTAATTGGAAATGTGTTGTTGAGCAATGAGACCTGTGAGTGTATTCTGTAAACAGCTTTGTCTTGTGTATCTCTGAGAAATGTTATTTTGACGTGGGAGAGCAAAAGCTGTAATGAAAGAAGCTCAACAACACCATTGTGTCGAGCGTTCCAATTACGTTGCCGTGGTAACCTCTCTATTCATGCCGACTGCAGTCGTGTAAATTGAAAGCATTACAGCAAATCGCTCTCCAGAGCTCCTCTAACTCTCCCTTTATTGAGTGATGCAAGATGATCTACTGTGCTGCTACATTTAGAGTGTGCTAAATCGTATCTAGTTTTGGGCACGCCTAGCATCTCTATAATTTGTTACTTCCAGATAGCTTGCAGACCTGAATTTTATCTAGTCCAGTCAAACGATATGATATCTTACTCGCGCTTCCTGTAACATTCTAAAAGGGGAAATTTCGATGTTAATAGTACAATAAAAAGAAACACAATATTTGGGTTGTACTTCAAATATCTAGAGTGCTCCCTTTACCCCAAGGGTGCGTTGAACTGGATAAAAAGTCACTGCTAAAAACACCGAGTTAACAAAGTGAAGTAATGCTATAGCCCTTTTGTTGTTCATTATGTTTTCGTAATTCAACACTTTTTAATGGTACTGGAACTAATGGAAAAGGTTTAATTTAAGTGAATATAACACCTGCCAGTAATATATAATGAATATATCTCTCATTGGCTGTTAGTTGCGTTGATAATTTCTTTTGTAATGCTTGCTTGGGTTATGTTGTAATCGCCAGCTTGGTCGACTATCGCCAGCTTGATCGACTATCGCCAGCTTGGTCGACTGGTGAGCGAATTCGCTTGCGAGCGGGAAGACCCGGGTTCGAATCCCGCTGCCACTATGGTTGACGCGGCTAGAATTACGGAATGGGACTTGGGTAACCGAATAATTATCGAAGTGATTATCCGACCCAAGAATGGGCCAGAAGGTTCGTTCCTATAGCCTCATTCTATTCTATTCTTATGTTTGATAAGGTGAGAGTAGTTATGTTTGGTTTGTTAAGACTAGATTAATCAGGATTTCTAAATAGCAGTTTGATTTAAAAAAAAATATTCTACAATGATTTTCTTGTGCTGCACTGTTATGGTTATGGATATAGTAACTTAGATGTAATATTCTGATATTTATTTTGACTTTAACAGCAATAATTACTACTATACTATACTAGACGTATAGACGTTCAGCGCAGAAAAGAGTATAAGTAAAATCTTAACGCAAATAAAATGTCACACTAAATAGCAATTGAAGTTCTGTAGTCTATAACAAGTAATAGGCCATCATGCATGGCCTCAAATGATAATAAACAATAAAAACCATAATTAAGGGTGGAAAAGTTTTTCACACCATTGGTGAACCGCGTTCTGAAGGATTTTTCACGAGAAATTATAAGTAAAATTTTATTCCTAGGGTTATTCTCCACAAACTGTCGGCTCCATTGAAAAGGAGTTTTCTCTTATGCTTAAATTATTCCAATAAATTCTATACCTTTTTTAACATTATACAACTTTTTTGCTTTTGGAATGCATATCTGTGTATTTATTCAGGATTTTTGATTTTATTTCTAGCCAACGTTCTCTTCTCATCCACGTAGTGAATATCGAGGGATGTAGAAGGAACGCTTCTACTTGAACAGTTGTTTCACTTCTGGCACGAATCAAAAAGTCAGTCAGAAGAAGCTTTGAATATTTCATCACCATGTCAGGCTGATCCCTCCGACGTCAGGCGGGTTTTAGAAACAGCTTCTCAGGCAAGGCTCCTTGTTTATGATCTGCTTCTCAGAGAAATGCTAAAAAATTTACATCTGTTATTTCACACTTTTGGAGTGAATGTAGCATGGGATTCATTTATATTCCTTTTAGCAGCATTTCTTTCATTTTATTTATATGTACTTTGTATTATTTTTTGTGCTTCTATGATTCATGTATGGTTCCTCATTCTATTTCATTACCTTCGAACAGTCTCCCAGTTTTTTCTCAGGCACAATCCATAACTCACTAGTTCACAATAACTAGAGCAAAAGATGTACAGTAGCACGAAAGATTTCCTTCGTTCTAGGTGCAAAACTTTAAAACTATCGTAGATAAATATCATTCAAATCACTAATGTGCGTACATGCATAAACTGACTCCAATTTTTTTCCCAAAGGTTTTTGAGCATTGGATGACTTCAGCATCACGTTCCATCAGCTATCGCTCAGCAACACAAACCAAACCCTTCACCAGAAACTGAACTTCCCCTTTACTTTCCTGAGCCACCTTCCTGATCCACCTTCCTGATCCACTTTTCCAGTTGTGGAAGATTCGTGAGACATGTAGCTTGTACCTGAGGAAAATTTTCCCTCACTTTATTGATCTAAAGCTTTACGTTAAATTTAAACTTACATTTAATGACATACCTCAGTTAGAAAATTATCCATAAAAAGTGGGTCTTAACGTTTCAATTTAGTACACTAGTTAATAAACATGAGTGCAATTAGCTAACACAGACCCACTGACCCAGGTGTTGTACTGCTGACGTTTCCCAAATAGAGTTTTCTTCAATAATATGTATATTTATAGGCAAATTGTACATATCCAAAATTTGCCAGTCACAGAAGATAATAAACATCTATATATATATATATATATATATATATATATATATATATATATCAATGGAAATGTTCGATCAACAGAAATATTCCGGTTTTGAAAGAATGCTTATAGTGGGTGCATTTTATCTAATATGCAATTAAAGTATGAAAAATACTGAAGCTTAATCTGTGATAAAGGGTGCGCCTGAAAAGGAGACTGAATGACTAATTTTTAACACAATACTTGAAATGAAAAAGTACTTGTTGACAAGTCTTGCTTATTTTAATGTGTTGTCACTCAATTACATTTTAAAAAGTGTGAGGAGCCATCGAGCGCCCGGAGTGAGAAGCACGATAAAGTACCAGGACTGAGAAGCACGATAAAGTACCAGGAGTGAGAAGCCCGATAAAGTACCAGGACTGAGAAGCACGATAAAGTACCAGAACTGAGAAGCACGATAAAGTACCAGGACTGAGAAGCACGATAAAGTACCAGAACTGAGAAGCACGATAAAGTACCAGAACTGAGAAACTCGATAAAGTACCAGAACTGAGAAGCACGATAATGTACCAGAACTGAGAAGCACGATAAAGTACCAGAACTGAGAAGCACGATAAAGTACTGGAACTGAGAAGCACGATAAAGTACCAGGAGTGAGAAGCACGATAAAGTACCAGAACTGAGAAGCACGATAAAGTACTGGAACTGAGAATCACGATAAAGTACCAGGAGTGAGAAGCACGATAAAGTACCAAGACTGAGAAGCACGATAAAGTGCCTTCAACGTGGAGTGCGAGAAGTGATAAAGTACCAGAACTAGTAAAGTATCAGTAGCAATAAAATACCAGAACGATAAAGTCTCATTGGGGAAAAGTACCAGAAACAATAAAGAACCAGAAAAGATAAAGAACCAGTTGCAATAGAATATCATTATCGCTGAAATGTCAGTACAGAATCACTCGCAATGGTTACGTCTTTTCCTCGCTCAACTTTCATTGAATATTTCTGTTTGAAGAATAAAGCCGAAATTACAATATTAATTGAAAATAGGAACCTTTTCTTGGGCTCTTGGCACGACATAATCAAAGGTTTGTGCGTCAAAGGTTTGTGAGTCGGGACACAGCCGAGATGAGTTGTTTTCACGAGACACCGTCCGGTGAAGCTCTCCATGTATCATCACGCGAGACAGAGCTCAGGTGACTTATTCCTGTTTCATCACACAATACATATATTGTCCAGGTAAGCTGTGCCGGTTTCACTGTGTGAGACACAGCTCAGGTGAGCTGTTCCTACAATGGAATGAGGCATTAGGAACGAGCCTTTTCGCCTATTCTTGGGTCGATACCAAAGTCCCATGCCGTAATTTTAGCCACCGATGGCCAAGCACAAACAGACTATGGCGGTTGCGGGTTTCGAATCCGGGTCTTCCCGCATCGCAGGTGGATTTGCTCACCAGTCGACCAAGCTGATAGTGTTTCACTATCCTGTCCTGTTTCATTACAAGACAAAACCCAGGTGAGTTGTTCTTATTCCACTATGTGAGAAAGCCCAGTTGAGCTGTTCCTAGCTCATAACATTAAACACTACCCGGGAGCTGTTCATCTTCAATGTACACAAAAGAGCGATAGAGAACTGTTCTTATCTTACTGCTCGAAACTCTTACTGGAATAGTTTTTAAATTGCTCTCAGCAAGCGACACATTCCTGGAAAGCAAGTTCCAGTTTTAAGCTCTTGGAAATCGATGAACGGAGACAGGCTTTAAACAGATCGTCAGTATGCAGCGTACAGTATTCATAAGACCTGAAGCCAAGGCGCCAGCAACTTATGCGAGAAGCAGCGTCACTTTTATGGCTTCATCAGCGTTGTCAGCTCAGATGAGCGGCCGAAGGCTTAGCGAGGAAAGATGCAAAGATGCAATAAAAACCTGAGTCCTCTCTCAAATATTGTCGCCATTTCAAATCTCAGGGTATCGGAGTTTTTTGGCACATGAGTACAATTTCATTACAGCATAAACAGGCTATTTGAAATCTTTCATCAGTCATTAGGAAGGGTACGTGCTCAATTGATTATAAAACGCAGGTAACAGAAATCATTTAATGTTGGAGTCTGACACCTACAGCAGACTTCATTGATCACAGCTAAATCCGACGTTATGGCTTCATAATTCAGTTTGTGACTTCTAAAGAAGTTATTTATTTGATTAAACGACAGCGATCAGTGGCGTTAGGCTTTCGTGTTTGATGATGGGCGTTAACATAAAAAATTTCGAGGACTAAAATTCAAAGGTTTAATCTCGCCCTGGAGAAGAATGCAAATGCAGGGTGAATTAAAACTATGCAATAAATTAAACCGCATTATGCTTCCGATTCCGACTTAATTCCTTCTCAGATGTCCAACTCTTGTTTAATATCCTGCCATAATTTTGTATTCCCGTATGAAAGTGTAGCTGATCAAGTAACATAGTATGTTTCTATAATTTAAAAGGACTAGTGACGGATCCAAATCATGTCGTAAATAGTGCAATTTTACTGGAATATTATGCAAGAAAAATGTGGGAAATTTGTTCTCATACTGTAATTAAAGATCTTCAATAACTGTCAGCTATTTTTTATGCAATGAAAGCTGCGGTA
Source organism: Trinorchestia longiramus (assembly GCA_006783055.1). Classification (NCBI taxonomy): domain Eukaryota; kingdom Metazoa; phylum Arthropoda; class Malacostraca; order Amphipoda; family Talitridae; genus Trinorchestia; species Trinorchestia longiramus. Next base: position 13,810 of record VCRD01003896.1, read on the forward strand.
GGCGAATTTACAAAAAAAAACGAAGTGTACTTCAAATATTACGGTAGCTAAAAAAGGTCCAATAGGAAAAAGATTGAAGTTACAAGTAAATAGGACCAATGATTCTTGAGTGGTGATTTATTAACATCGCTTTTCGTAAACATGATATTTAAGTAATTTGTTTACATCCTTTTATTTAAGATGATATTAACATAATTTGCTAACATCACTTGCTAACATCACCTTTTCTTTAGATGGCGTTAACATCACTTACCAACATCACTTGTTTTAACATGATGTTAAATTACTTGTTAGCATCACTTTTTCTTAATACAATGTTTACAACATTTTTCACATCACTGTAAACGTAAATCTTCTGCAAGCGCCGAGTGAATTTCACTTAACATTTCGACCCCTAAATTTAAGTAAAATTTTATCAGGGCCCATAATACGAATAAAAATATTTTGCCCGTTATTACGCGAATGTTTCACAGCAGAAGACTGAAAGAAATTAGGCTCTGATTTTGAATGCATGCCTAATTTTTCGCAACTAATTTCTTTAGAAGTATTTGTATGTTATGAAATGAATGCTTGTTAACTAGCAACGAAAATACACCACATGTATTTTATTCTGGACGAGGTCATAACGCGATGTTAACTGAAATAGACTCTATCCTTTGTATGAAAAATTTACTTAAAATTTCATTCTAAAAAAAGATAGGTTGGAAAAATACAAGCATCTGATCCAATTTGAAACATTACAAAATCTAATTCTATTAACTAAAAGACGCACATTGCGCAAAAAACAGATCTCCTCTAAAAAGAGGAGCGGGTTGTTCATTCAGACGACAGCTCTAGCAGCTCCATTATTCTTTAAGTGTATTGAAATAGTGACTTGCTGCTGGTTTTCTGCTGCAAATGAAGATCTCTTGTAAGTACTTCACGGGGCGTCAGTGGACGGTGGGATGGCCATTGTCCTCCAGTTTATGCGAATTGTGTACTCCACCAGAGCTGTCAGAACCACTTGAGAAGAAGAACAAGCTTTTATGCCACTAGTA
>VCRD01003896.1:15851-34204 GCA_006783055.1 Trinorchestia longiramus
ACATCGCATGCCTTCGTTAGTCCATTAGAACGAAAGCAACAGAGAAGTCAAACTCAACTCTGCTTCAGAAGCAATTTTTTCTTTGATTGGAAATTCTCTATGCTTGGTAACCGAACAACTGAAACAACGAAAATGCAAACTCAGGAGCTGAAGCTCCGGTTCTCATCAATAATTATTCTTGTTCGAACATTTAAGGGAAGAGAACTGCCAGCTCTGGGACCAAGGATCGGGTTCTGACAGACAGACACGACCCTTCCTCCCTTGTCTATGATCGATTGAATATTGTGAAGCCCTGCAGTTGCGGTGCTCCACTCTTCCGTCCAACGCCGGTGTCGTAGTCAATTTTTTCATTATGTTTCGGCTGCAAAAGTCCATTAGGAAATACATTGCCGAAAAATAATGTAGGGATTTTCATTTCTTAGTTCTATTCATCTGCTAACATGGAAAATGGGTCACTGTTTTATGCGTTTCAGGTAAAGAATTGGAAAACAAATGTCGCTTATACAGAACTGAACAAAGTGATATTTTTTCTGGTGGGAGTTTTGACTCCAGTATATTACGCTCTCTGTATGAAGTTTGTCTCAATATTTTTCACTTTTAACATACCAACTGTCATAAAACGCCAAAAAACTTCAGGGGAAATGAATTCTACAAACTGAAATTAACCATGAATTTAAAATTATCAATATTTTGTTCGCTTTTAGTTAAAAAGAATAAGAATGTTTCGAACCTTCACACAAAGTTATCAAGAATCAGTTAAAGTGCTTGTCTTCGTATTTACGGCTCCAGATAATTTCTTCAGAGTGTTTAACTAAAGAAGATCACAGAGAACAAAAATTACGGAGATAAAATGGGCACGAGAGTAGAAATTGACGACGAACTTTTCACAGGGAGGAAGCGCTCTGCTTGTCACCGAGTCAATGCCAACAAGTACATAAGTAATACGGAGATTTGAATGTGAAATACGGTTATGGAAACACAAATTACGAAACGCAGAGATCAAAATATCAACCATGAAGAAAAAGAGTGTTCGAAAAAGAGTCGAGAATGCGGAGATCGGAATTTGTTGAGCAAGATTTTAAAAACTGATGCCTTATTGCAATAAATTAACGCTTACAACACCAAATTATTCCCGCAATATTACCTAATATTTTAATGTATGTATGAGGAATTCACACTCCTTAAAAAACGTAAAAAGCGTTTACACATTCTTCGACCTCTACAATCCCTGTTATGCGAGTTAATCTTGCGGTTTTTGATATGAGTTGCATGCAAATAAAATAAGACCCAGAGGAAAAGTGCAAATCTGCAAGTAAAAACTCTTTACATTCAATAGAACGTTTTTTGTGACGTCTGTTCACAAAACGACAGCCTGCTATACGTTGAGCATTCTATTAGTAGTCTTGAATATATTTGTAGTAAGGCTTTTAAGCTAGATAAATGCTACTGAAAATAATGTAAATGAATTCAAGTGAAAGTACCTTATCAGCATTTATAAGGCATTTGCTGTGCATTTATCAGTTATCAGCATTTATAACTAACCATTTCTTTCATGTATATTTTTGAACGAAAAACTACTTCATTTATAGGTAATAATGTAGTAGTAATATGTCCATGTATTTGTGTACTTGTAGAAAGGATAGTCGCTTAGGGGAGGAATGTTAACTACAAATAAGAGGCTCATACGTCCTCACGCTTCAAAGACTGTAGTACTATTAAAAAAACACGATGCATTTGCTTCTACAAGGCACCTATGCAAGTAGTTCAGTCGGCACGAAAAATCAAGCCCTGTAGAACAAACCAGAGCAACTCTGGCCGTGACTTCGCTGTGTGGTCGTGGCAACATCAATGCTGACCTACCCTTCAAACCTAGAATGTCACACGCCTGTAAACTGCCTTCACAAACTGCCTTCACAAACTCTCACCTCTTCATCAGCACTACCTCTAATCTCAAAGAGCGATGGCTTAATCTGTGATGTTTGAAGGCAGACTCGTTACAGGTTTTGGTGCCAGTGGAGACAGTCTTATAATTACAAGCATGCAATCAACGCTATATTGTGTCTCTGAGATGTACATGTGTCAGTCGCAGAGTACGTGTTGTGTAACGTTCGCTATGTTGGTGTAGCCGTAATTACTAACAATTGTGAAAACATAAAGAGCCTGCGTCATTGAATGCATGGAAGGCTTGCAGCGGGCAAGAAAACACCTTCAAATTAATTCAAAATCTTTCCCATGTTTAGTGTAACGAGAATATTCGCTTCAGATATATTTTTTCAGTAGTTTAAATTGTACTACACTGTTATAGGCAAATTTTACATTGTGAATATTTACAATTCAAATTTGACCTAATGCTTTTAAATGGAAAAAAATAGCTGTATCTTAGACAAGCTTTAAATTTTTGATATCTTAAGAAATTAAGATAATTTGTACACATTAAATGATATTGGAATTAAAAACATATTTTCAAAAGTTTCATTTTTGCGAAGCAAATTTGAGCTTGCTTTATGGCCTGCCCTTGCAGCAAAAGTATGCATGACATGACGCAAATTAGAGACGCTGCTTGGTAACATTGCAAACTTAAATGATTACCTCATTTACGAAAAACCCTTTTTTCGAAATAAAAAAAGGTACACGTAACCATTTCAATTTTAAGTAATTTTTTGATTTACGAGAGACCTATTCTGCTACATAGAATAAAAACCACCGTGTGGCCCTATCATGCTTAAATATGTGTTTAATGTATTTGAAACACATTACATTGAATTAAATAAGATTTGTATCACCATTTAAAGCTTAAATAAACATTTAATTTCGAAATCCCTCTTGCTTCATATTGAAAAGTAACATGTGATAATTGCTTATAGAAAAATGTATTGGCTCGTTTCGAGAATAGGGTTTTGAAGAAAAAGTGAACTTTCCATACGAACCACTACTTAAATAAACTAAAAATTTTCTCTTCATCTATGCACGGAAACAATTTTATATTTAATTTATCATGGAACAACATTCCATCGTCCTATTTTAATCACTGGCTTCTGAAGTTTGGTTTTGTTCGATACAACTGAATAAAAAAGCTTGGACAACATATTTCAAGTGTGAGTGAGAATTCTAATTCTAACACAAATCTGGGATTTCGTTATGAAAAAGTTAGTTAAACGCTTTTCTTTTTTTTTGGGATTCAACACTTTAGTCAAAGACTTTTACTATTCAACGAATGAAATTGCATCCGTTCAGAAACAATCGATGAACAGTGGAAAAATAAATATTTATTCATTGAACGCAACTTTACGCGAATCTTGTCAGGATGCATCATAGTTGAGTATTTTATTCAAAATTTTGCAGTCCTGATAGAATTTTCAGCATCACTTTTATTTAGCCTTGTGGTTGAAATCGGAATTGATTAAGTATTTGTGATGAAAATCTCAGGAGCTTTAAAAAATCTGATGTACAAAAAAATTATTCAAATAATTGAACTCTCTATAACATCTCAAAATTAGTTTCAACTGTAGTTAAGAATTTTAGTCATTTCTTAATTAACGACATTCACACAAACAAACAAATTAAAAATAAAGATTTTTATCTTCAATTAAAGCTGAAAGAAACTCCAATACAAAACAAGCTTGTCGCAACCGAAAATACGTTACAGAATAAATTACTGCATTATAATGTAAACAGTAATTTGCAGTGCGTACTCAACCCACGAACTGCATGTTATGCACATTATTATTTCACTATCATATGAGATTTACTAAGTTTTCGAATCAGTAGGTTCCTTTTACAATGAAATCAATCAATTTTTAGGCGTTTTTTCAAGAGCATTTTTGCGAGAAGAAAATTAGTTTAAATTCTACCATAAAAACGTGAAAACGGTCGTAGCATTAGATGCAGATGATGAAAATACTTTACGGTATTTTCAAAAGGATTTTACTAAATTTTCTTCCCCGTAAAGCTAACTTCTCAATCACTATTTTATTGCGAAACTTCTATGCGACTGTAATTTAGGATGAAGGCGCTTTGACTTTGTCTGGACTTACTGAAGGCAATCCAATGCCCTCATCTCGTCCTCATTTGCAGCACAAAAGAACTCGAGAAGAATTTATATTGAGGCTTTGCACATGTTTTTTCTCCTCTCGTCGGGACGCTGACTTCCTAAGCGACGTCAGAGACAAAGAATCTGCTTCATCTTTTCGAAAATATCAAAAATATGATATCGCGTGAATAGCAGAAACTTTATTAGTTTCAAACAGGGTGTCCTAAAAACTGTATGCGTTCATTTTTAAAATGCTTTAGTTTGAATACTACTGGTGCTAGGAGGCTGGAACAGGTCTGATTTGAAAGAACAAGATCTAAAATTTTATTTGTATCCAGAATACATATATTGTTATCCCTCTTATGAATACCTCTTATACCAGTAGTATTCATACTACAGCCTTTTAAAAATTTGTATATTTTTTGGGACACTCTGTACCATGAGTATTTGTATCCAACGATCACTTTCTGGATAAAATTTTCCAACTGGTGCTGTTAAATTATTGTCTGGCAGATGGATTAACAAATCACATCAATAAAGAAACAAAATCAAAGAGACACTGTGCAGCCTGGATACCGCAATCCATGTCTTACTTCCAACAAAATCGGAACCACTCTTTTATAACTAGAAATTTACTTTAAATTTCTTACCCGTCTGACAACCTGTCTTCGTGAAGCAGAATCTAATGAATCTCAATGAAGTGACTACCGGATCAATTAATTGAATTTCGATGGGGTGCAAAGTGCAGGGGTAGTCGTCGGACATCATCAAAAAGGCTACGCAATATCAGCCTGTTTAGAGTCTATTATAGACAAGAGGATTAGGTTTCGCGACAGATGGGACGCGATCCTTCTCCCTATACTTTGATGGGGCTGCAAAGTGGAACCAGATAAAAGACAGCGTCTTTGTTAAATCTTTTACGCATAATTTTGAAGTGACACAAAACTGTACTACCAGTAAAACTTGAACTAAATTTCCAGTTTAGGTCCTAGGAATTGTAAAACTGAACTACTGAAACAGAATAATAGGAAGCATCAGGTGGCTTTGTGATAGTTTCATTTGAATTTGTGCATGTCCCTTCATATCAAAATATTTTAAGCACAGGCCTACAGAATCTTGACTTTTCACTGTTCTGTTTGTCGTTTCTACTGATTTTGTTTGCAACTTCTTTCTTTTCCCAGATGGAGAAAATCCAAACCGTGATCTTCCAACTATGACTTTTCGTTGCATTATTTGTCTTATTATTTTTACTTCTGTAATTGGAAGTTCCAGGGATTTGCTATTACCTGCAATTACCAAATATTTGAGCTGTCAAACATATATACCTCACCCTAATTAGAATTGCTGCCACTACTCCAAGCTCTCGTAGAGTGTAAGGTAATTTATGTTAACCAGTAATATAGTTCTAAAATTCCGTGCTAGGCTTAGGATATTTTCACCCTGCTTCACAGGAGGGATAAACGACACTGGACGGAACTTCGACTAGTTACAGACAGCGTTTCGGCCACTACCATCCGTCACTATCCATGGTTCCAAGCACCTACCAATAAGTCCATTAATTTCCTCCGACTTTTCTTGTTCAGGAGAAGTCGACGTGCAACCAGCGATCCAGAAGCTCCCACTGGGAAAACTGTAAGACGATTTTCAAGATGATCCCCAGAAACAATTTGTCTTGCTGTGATTGACAAGTGTTTACAAGCTGCTGACTCAGCGGTGATATTGCAGGGGATTTGCGGGCTCATGAAATTGATGCTGTGACTTCACAAACTTTGGCTTTTCAAGCTTCGTCGATTCGAGAACATGAAACTTGCAAGACTAAAACGAATGACTGCAGAATGTCAATTTCTCAAGGAAGCCAATATTGAACATTGAAAAGCATTTGTTACACGGGTACAGAGGCTGTGTGATTTGGAGGGAATGGTTTTAAATTATTTTAATTCACACATATAAATTTACATTGGGAATTATTTTTATGCATTACAAGAGAAATACAGGGTGCGGCAACATAACTTCTCTTTCCGAACTTTCTGAAAGGTAAAAAATGAAGTTATGTTGCCGCACACTGTAATTTGAATTTACCTTAAGTTTGATATTTCATATAAAAAACCGTGTGCAATGGGCAAAGTTCAATTTGTTTATTCATCACTATTCATCATTTTCTAATTACTTTTCCTTTCAGTTGACCACGCCCATGTTCTTTTATTTTTTCATAAAACCCAGCTCTGGTTCCGAATTTGATTGCTCAGCGTCCAAATAAAGTATTTAAACAATTTACGTATTTCGAATCCATGTATGGCATTGTTATTCTGTGTTTGAAGAATGTATTTTTGTGTGTGGAAATGCTTGTCATTGAGCCAAAAAATTTACTCCAACTTGGGTCGATAATAATTCAATGAATGATTTCTAGCACGACACAGATTTCCGGCAATAATCTACGGAGAAAAGTCGCAAGATTTCACTAACTATAACACCGGTGCTTTCATATATTTTTGAAATCAGTAAACAATTTGAATGCATTATCTATTTACTGAGAGCTTAAGAGATGACCCTTTATTAACACTAAGAGTTATGAAGCATAATTAACTCAGTTTAAAGTAATTCAACCATAATTTTGGGCTAGTCAATGTACCAGTATTCTCTGATATCACAACGATGTCAATTCTTCTTTTCTTTTTTACTCTAAACCGATTAAAAATCATTTATAAACACACACAACACTATGAAAGCAGCTTTATACTTATTAGGTTGTTACAAAAATAATGGCCGATTTCAGAAGCATGCATTTAATCCTTGGTTGAACAATAGAGATGTTAAACTTAGTCAAAATATTAACCCTGAGCAGCTATGCATCTCTGCCATCGGACTACGAGATTATTTATCCCTTGTTGATAAAAAGTTAATGGCTCTGATGCAACAAAATCTTTGAAGGACGTTTCCACCTAAAAGTTTTACCATCCAAAAATGTGCTTAAGTGCTTGAATAAATGATAATCAGTAGGTGAAAGATCTGGAGAATATGGAGGATGTGGTATAGTCTCGTATCCCAGTTCTGTGAGTTTCTGGACGGTCATTCTTGCAACATGTGGTCGTGCGTTATCGTGGAGCAGAATTAGACCACGTCGATTCACTAATGCCGGTCCCTTTTCGCTCAATCGAGCATGCATAACAGTGAGATCATTGCAGTATCTCTCTGCATTAATGGTCTCATTGACTCCCAAAAAACTGTAGTGAATAACACCTATTGCAGACCACCAGACAGTCATCATAATCTTTTTCTGGTGCAACATTGGCTTTGGGAAGTGTTTGGGGGGCTCATCACGATCGAGCCATTGACCTGATCGTTTACGGTTATCATAAAGGACCCACTTTTCGTCACAAGTGACAATTCGGTCAAGAAAGGGATCGTTGGTGTTGCGCAGAGAGAGCATCGAGCACACTTCAAAACGTCTAGGCTTTTGATTCTCATTGAGCTCACGAGGAACCCATTTATCGAGCTTTTTCACATTTCCAATAATCTTCAAATGGTGCGAGACTGTTGCAATGCTGACACCAAGTGTCTGAGACATTTCTTTAACACTTTGACGTAGATTTTGCTCAACAACCGCATGCAATTGCTCGTTCTCGAGACTATTCAAACGTCCTCTACCCTCTTCATCTTTAAGGCTCTCATCACCACTCCGGAATTTCCCGAACCACCTTCGTACTGTCCGATTCCTTGTGGACTCTTCTCCCCATGCTCGGTTGATATTGGCAGAAGCTTCGGAGGCGTTGTGCCCAAGTTTGAACTCGTGCAACATAAGTAGGCGAAGGTCATGTTTTACCATGTTCATCATGGAGGGATTCTATCCTTCAAAATTATGTTCTGTCTGAAAAGAAGTTACAAAATATTAATGAGCACACATTAATTGTTATGCATGCCAAGGTTCATCGAACATAAACTAAAAAAGTTGTGTTAAAATTACTTTTCAAACCCCAGACCTTTGAACGGCCATTTTTTTGTAACAATCAAATATAATCCACGAGATATTGTTATTCCTATTATTTTTAATTCCTTTATTAATTGCATTAATCTGAATTGGTAGGTTTATCTCCTACGCAACGTTCATTCGCCCACGTATTTTCAGCTCATTAATGAATGTACGCAAAATATGAATGTAACATATTCAGCACAGCTAGTGTACACGAACTTTCTTTTATGAATTAATAGAGATAATAATTTTAATGAATTATTAAATGTAACTAATTTATATTCAAGACTTACCAGACTGCGAATCTTGTGTTTTTTGCTTCAACTGAAAACAAACAGTTTGTAGTTAACGTAGTTAAGTTTTTCGTTAGTTTTGTTGCTTCTCTACTGGTTATTTTACAATACTATGACACCTAAGGAAAAAGTTGCCATTGAGGAAAGAGTTGTATTGATTTCAATACTGAATTTTACACATTGGGCAGTTTTTGCCTAAAATAATTGTGCCTGTGTACTCATGTAAAATTAAAATGAACCGACAAACTGATAAGCAAATTACCGCGCAAACATTGTGCAAATTATATTGTATCTCAGGCACTGGGATACAATATGCCCCCTTATTCACCATTGAATAAGGAAATGAGCTCAACCTTGTTTCTTTCTTTCGCAAATAAATGCGTTTCCACTAATTGTTCAAATATGAAAGTATTTCTTAATATTTTATGTTTTCGATTGAGGAATGGAGGAATGAAATATTCTATTTTGGTTAGATCAGTTGATCAATATTAATAACAAATTGAACTATTTTGAGTTTCTGACCTTGAAGTAAAAACTTAAGGTCGAAATCTGCTTATAAATTTAACAGTCTTTCATTCGATTTAATGGGTCACTTAATTTTCGGTCCATGTACATTTTGTAAAAATATTTTTAATAACTTTCGGAAAAACTTTGACTAGGTTTAAATTGATAATCAAATGACTCAACCTTGAAAAGAGTTTCATCACTAATACTTCTTTATAGGCGATAAAAGAAAATTATGAAAGCTCCATAATTTCCATTCCCTCCTGAAAACCGAACACGATGAAAGAAGTTGATCTGTGCTGTAAAAATCTAATACGAAATACTCATTATAGGCATGAGGCCCTAGTAGTGATTCTCAGAGACTTCCGAGGAAGAAAATGAAAAAAGTAGATTAGCGTAATGCAAATAATACATCAAAAGTGCATGCATCCCAGTAAAAGAACAGAATGCAACCAATATGCCTGACTTAGAAGTACAAGAAAATTAATTAACGCCGAGTAATGTTGTGAAGCCCTGTAGGAGGAGTGTTCCTCAGAGGGACTGCCTGCCGTAGACATAAGGTGCTGAGACAGTAATGAGCCAAAGCCTCTTACGCCGCTCCACAATTCTGCTCCTGAGAAACAGGGACGACAACCGTCACGTTTTCTTGCTTTGAATTCAAAATCAAGGAATAAACTACGCCGTCTTGTTCTGCTCCGTGATTTTCGTGAGTTCTCTTTGAGAAAGTTGGTGTCTTCTTTGCTTAACTTATTTCTTAAGCTCTCAAAAACTTGGCAAAGTTCACAAACAAATTGGAGCTGAAGTTTTGGCAGTTTACGATCATGCGCTGCGACAGACAGAGACTTTCTGAACTTCACCTGTCTTACTCTCAGAAGCTCTTTTCTTCTCGAACTAAAAGGAAGCATCTTTCTTTTGTTTGGAAAGAAAACAGTTCCATCACACGAGGACATAGCAAAAAAAAATTATGAATTCCAAAACGTTGGAATTTCTCGGAATGATAATTACAAGTACCATAAACTAAAAACGCGACAGAATTATTCCAGGTATGGAGGGTCTTCAATTTTTTACGACTTCCATATTTTTGACATTGCCTCGCAGTCAGATGGTGGTGATGAAAGTTGGGAGTTTGCGTTGAATGACCCATAATTTGAAAACAGATTTATGAAAAAAATTGAAATTAAAATACAGGGGAGAGTACATTATACCTACGTAAATAATGATAGTAGTAGTAGTGTATGTACCGCAGAAACAGGGACAAATAGTGCTAGTTAGGTATCACACCAAACTCAGTGGAATGACTATATTTGTATCACCCTAAAATAAACTATTCTTAATTTCACAACTGGTAGTATTCATAACTCTCGATATGGAGGGACACCTAAACATTCTGTATAATTAACAAATATCTCTTGCAAGTGTTTTTTCTTAATGAAATGGGCATTAACGTCTCACCTACATAAATTAATATAATTACTCCTTCGAATCCTAATCTCTTCTACATTATGGGCACTAAACTTGAAAAGCAGTTATTTAATTAGAACTTGGTGAAAAGATGCAAAACGTCCCTAATTCAGTCACAATCGTGTTTGTGTCTTTCAGAATATCCAAGTGAAGAATGACGTTGAAATGTGCTGAAGGAAAAGTGCATCTCAGGCTTTGATGACTGTCTCATTAGCAACACACATTCAAAAACCAAATTTTTTTATGTGATGCGCTGTGAACAATCGTTCACCATATCTGGGATGAAAAACAATTTTTAATGAAACTATAAAGAGTCTCGAGAGATGCGCTATACTCTATCGTAATTCTTTATCCACGAAAAATTTAGCTCATTTAATGCATATACTAAATTACTAAGTACTTTCGACATCCTTATTCCCTATTTTACATTCACAATTACTATTGCAGGTCACTCGTACTTCAAGTTAATTTATAATACGCGAACAAAAAGGCCTTTCAAAAACTTATTTAACACGTTGGCTTCGATTGCCTGATTGGTGTAAAACTTCACTTTGTACGCATAGTCACTAGAAGGATCTGAAAAAATTACAGAACCTAACCTAAGTGGTACACATACGTACCACTTCGGAGTCAACGTGTTAAATGTACGAATTTCATTGAAATTGTATTTCTCATTTGCTGTTGTTGTCTTTCCTAACCTCCACAGATTGTGTTTGTTTTCAAAATCTTGAGAAAATTCGTCGGCTTGAAGTTCTCGTTGACTTCTAATGCATTTCCTGGAGTAACATGAGAGCGGTGAGCCGCATATTCAACGCTTCCTTTTCCAGAGAAGTAAACAAGTTTTATTATGCGTTTCGGAGCAGTAAATTTTTCATTTTCTCTAGAAATAAGGGCATCTGAACGCATCTGATCGCGTTGCTTCCTCTAATTTTTCTTCACGGAAAGAAGGGCAGGCAATAAAAAATGGGAATTTGGCTGGGAAATTGCTTCGCCACGAGGGCTTTCTAACTCGACAGTAAACAGGGACTTTATTTTGAGAAATGGGCCTGTGCAGAACTTCTGGACGGGGATCATGAAGAAAAAAGTGAAGGTTGCACTACTTCGTTTGCTTTAGTGAATTGGTGTAATATAATAGTATGGTGTAATATTATTGTGTAGAAGTATGGTGGAATAGCATGGTATGTATAAAAGTATGGTGCAATAATATGGTATAAGAGTATGATGTATTAGTATGAAGAAACGGTATGGTGCCGAGTATAGCGTATTAGTATGAGGTAATAGCATGGTGTTAGAGGATCTACTTATATAATAGAGAGTATTTCTCTATCTCTCTTTATCCCTTTCTATCCCTCGCTCTTTCTCTCTCTTTGTATGTTTTTGTCTGTCCCATTTCTTTTTATCTATTACTGATAAAAAATCATTAAACTGAAATTCAGAACGGGTATACAAGTATTATAAGCATTCTACTGTGGTTACCAAAGGCGCCGGATTACTATAAAATACGCCATTTTCCCTGCTATTAGTCTTTTTCTCCTGTACGGCTATGTCATCGGTGGATAAGATACAGAATGGAAGTCTGTATACATTCACTTAAAACAGAATATTTTGTCGTAAATCTTTAATACATTCGACTTTTTAATAATTTCAAATTACTCAAACTTAACCCTTTCGGTACCATGATGCAAATATCAGAACCTTTTCAACATATTTAACATCAAATTTTAAAAAAGATGCTTTGTGATGTTTTACGGTCACTGCATTGTCCTGATCAAACTGTAGCTTGCACTGCCCTACCAGCGTTTGCACAGACACACGTGTTGCTCTGCATCTTAATAGGTGAAAAATGACTGCGGCTACCATAGATGCCGTCAGTACCGAAAGGGTTAAGCCGTTGAATTTCCACAGGAACTATCCAGTAGAGTAATAGAAAAGTGGTGTAACAGTGCAGCTGCAATAGTGGTGTAGAGTATTAGAACACATCTACAGGGTGCAATAACATAACTTTGTTTTTTCAAAGAAAGTTCCTTTCAAAAAAAGGAGTTATGTTGCTGCACCCTGCATGTACAAGTTTCCATGAAGCGGGAACTCAGTTACGCTAGTCCAGTTCCTCATGAGTTTGACGCCGTCATTCTTAAGCATTAAAATGCAGGAAATTTATGCACAAAGATTTACATTTTAAAAAGTCAAATAATATTTTACATTTATGAATGAATGTAAAAGGCAGAGGAACGCTACCTGGGTGTATAATTATACCTGCTGTTCGTGTGACCTTATTCTGCGAGTGAGCGAGAAACATGCGCGACATCACTGTGTGTCCGACCCTGTGATGCCTCCCTGGTTACGATACGAAAAATTGTGGGGTACTGGAGATAAACTGTGGTGCTCTGAGAGTAAACTGTGGTGTTGTGAGGGTAAACTGTGGTGATCTGAGGGTAAACTGTGGTGTTGTGAGGGTAAACTGTGGTGATCTGAGGGTAAACTGTGGTGTTGTGAGGGTAAACTGTGGTGTTCTGAGGGTAAACTGTGGTGTTCTGAGAGTAAACTGTGGTGTTGTGAGGGTAAACTGCGTAGTACTGAAGATAAAGTGTGCTGTACTGGGATAAGCTTTGTGATACTGGTGATAAAGTGTCCTGTATAGAATATGAATTGTACAGTGCATCGTAACACACATCAGTAGTGAAGTTTGAGTCATAAAAACGGACTAATTATCACACTAGCAGTAGCAGTTCTTTTCTTTTAGCTTGGAATAGCACACTTTGCTGTTGACTTTTTGCTCTTGACAAGCTGCATGATGAATGAATGTAAAAGCTAAAAGAGTTTCTGGCTTTCACCAAAATAAATGATACTTTAGTTCTGAATAGTGATGTTTCCTTCCAGATTCTTATTATTCCCTTTTACTGGAGAATGTCATACATGATTAATACATCTATTGGAAGGAAGAACTGCACAACGTATCTTTCACAGCTGTTTTATACTTTCCCCCAGCACACCCTACACCACGAGTCATCACAAGCTTACTTTAGAAACGAAGATATCGACAACATTTTTCATGCGCGCTTGATTTAGGTAATGCCAACCTATCGCTTTCTTTGTGTCTCTACAAAGGGCCCTTTAACGTATCCGTGTCCAGCATCATGAACATAAGACATCCATCTCCCATGTCGGCGGCTCAGGCTCCCATGATTAATTTCAAGCGTTCATGTTGATTGAAAACGGTCTTGGGTTGATACTACGCTTGCAGGAATTGTGACTTGAATTCACAATGTTTCAGTGATTTAAATGTTCTTACAATTTTTGGGATTCGAACAAGAATATCGCGTTTCAATTTCTAGACTTTATTCAACCCTAGCAGAAATGGCGAGAGTTGAATGGAACCATCATAGTTCAGAAACAACTGCTACTATTAAGAATCACGGGTTGAGGATAGTTTCAAATCAACTGATAGTTCCGTTAGTGGAGGTTCCGACGAAGGGGTCACAATCCTATCCAAGAAAGGCAAGTGAATCCGTCGAACAATAAACTTTAGAGCTGTTAGAGCTGATCATCCGGCTATCACTTCCATTTGAAATATTCCGTGCCAATGCCGTTTGCAATTACTCATATTTCCACAAATGGAAACTATATATCTGCATTACCAAAGCTTTAATAATAATTATTCGGTGGATATATATGGATTATTGGAGAGCTTGTCAACACAAAATGATTTACTCAGTAGTTATGGCTTTTCTGATGACGTTCAAATGATGCTAATCGTATCTGACCTATCTTTTACACCAGTCTGGACCCTGGCTTGTGGATGTCTAATGTCAAATTTCTTAAGAAGACTAGCATACATTATGCAGTAACTTTCCATTCATTCTGCTTGTTCATGCACAAACTATCATCCTTCTGGACACAAATCTTTATCTGTAAATTGAAAAGCTAAATGTTGTATTTCTACCCTAAAGCTTGAAGGACAAGTAAGGCACTGCGGAGTGGAGGGTGTTCATTTGTGGAATACCACGCTCACACACTAAAATAAAATTCAGGCACTCACAATGATAAAAACTTTTGTTCAGTTGATATTGAATCCTCCTGAGTTTGCTCCCTGATGTTTTTGATAGTGCCAATAATTCTTCATGCTTATCAATGTTGTGATCCTCTTGACTCATTCACATATGACGGGTGTCAAACTACAATGAAATTAAATGAGATTTTATTGGCAAAACCTACCAACTGAAAGTCATAAAACTTTCATTTGATGGTTCGTGTTCGTATATTTTACGAATTCGTAGACTATTTTGTTTTGTGTTCTTCATTTTTCAGGTTTTGTCAAGACTGAACTTGTCAACTTTTCAGTTCTTGAGTGTGGTAGAAGAAGCAAGCTGACAAAAAGTAGAGTATTGTGTGTATGATATGTAGGTGGTAAGCACTCCTAATGTTAGGTACTATATGCAAAACATTGGAGCTTTTATTATCATTCTTTCACTTTCAACATATTTCTAAACACAAAATTATTCACGCACTATCAAAGTTACAAAAACTTTTCGCTGCTGTCTTCGGCTACAACCTCAAAATTACCTACATTTATTGTCGTTTTCCGCTAACGATAGTGTTATTCAGTCCCTAATTTAGTATGTATTGTGTTATCCTGTCCCTAACCTAGTATGTATAGTGTTATCCTATACCTAACCTAGTATGTATAGTGTTATCCTGCACCTTTCCCAGTATAGTGTCATCCTGTAGCTAACCTAGTATAAAGTTATCCTATACCTAACTTAGTATAGTGTTATCCTTCACCTTTCTTGGTATAATGTTATCCTGTACCTAACCTGCTATAGAGTTATCCTTTACCTAACCTAGAATAGTGTTATCCTGTACCTAACCTACTATAGAATTATCCTGTACCTAACCTAGTATAGTGTTATCCTGTACCTTACCTAGTATAATTTGACGTACTGAAGGTTGACATATTCTAACTTCACCTAAAGCAACTAAACTCAGCGGGCCACAACCTAACCCAACTATGAATAGAACTTGAATCATACTTGAAGTTACTCGTTGGTAAATTTATTTTTTTGTAATTTAGTTATATGAGGCACTCCGTGCTACAAGGGAAAAGACGCGGTCAGCTAAAAAATCTGTTTTTATGCGACTGGAATGTCACGGTAGAACTTTATTTAGTAGTTAACCTACAAAATGAGACCAATAACACATTGAAATGTACGTAATTATTTATGCAACAGAATTTCCATTTTGCAAACTTGATATGGCGATTACTCAAAATTGGTTTTGGGCATCTTCGCCCTGGTGAAAATAAACAACCTAAAGAAAGAAAACTCAGTGGAGAGGTCAATTATCGACAGCTGTGTTCAAGTGGGGTTATTCGGGCAATAATTAGTTCAGTCTGTTTGGTAAAGAGTTCAATACACGCTGCAGTTATGCTGCACGTAATCAATGAAAGAATCATCTGAAATTACATACAGATTTACAATGGGTTGATCTCAGTTAGTAAGTTTCCTATGAATTACTGAATAAACGAATTTCATTTTTCAAAACATGATGGATATTTAAAAATTAGGTGTTCTTAATTGATAGGTAGATATTTATCATTCGTAGGTTAAATTTGAATGTAGGTGAACACTAACTGCAAATGACTTTCTCCAATGAACCATTAAAGTGATGTTGTGAAAGCACTAAACTACATACTATTGTATGCTACATGCATGCACAAAGGGCAATATATCCTGTTAATCTGAGCTTCTCTACATGTAACAGTTAAGTACTTATCGTGTTAAAGCAGAATTAACATCATGGACTACGCATTACGACACTTTTTGATCCTACCATTTCTCCTAGCATTCAATCATTCAAATCATAATTCACAAGATCATCCCTCATTTACTTAAGATTTATGGAAAATGAACAGAACAAAGAGCAAATTGATGTTCATGAAAGCCCTCAGTTAGCCTCTAGTCTCCCATGCCAAAGGATCGACTTGAAAGTAGAAAAGGTCGTAGCTATAATACACTTGCACATCGTCTTGAAAAGTGTTGCACATCCTTGTTGCTGTAATGTCCAAACCGTCAACGACCCTCTCTCTCTCTTTGTGTTACCCAGTGATTGATGTATCAGTTTGTTGGAGAAAGTTATGTAATGCAAGGAAATAGTATATTGACGAAAGATCCCTCTGACGGAGAGTAAATCTAATTGCATGGAAATCTTTTAATAGAATTTATGAGTCGTGGATTTTAATTTGACGGAACTTAACTTACTGTTTTAATTTGAGCATGGAGCAAAATGTTAGAAAATTAACCAGTAGTCTTTTTGATGCTCTATTTAATTGTTCTATTTCTCTCACCTTGAAAAATATTAGTTACCCATATTTTTCAAATAAAATTATCAATTGAAAAACATTATCGATGAATGAAATTCTAAAAAGTATGCAAAATGTTTAAAAATGTGAAAAGAAGAACATGCTCATGCTTAACAACTACAATTTCTTGAATGGAAGGAATAGAAACTCTCTTATTTTTAACATATATGATCGTCCAACTTAGTAAAATGGAACATAATTAGATGAGGAGCTGTAATAAGACCAAGCTAAGTCATTTCACAGCACAAAATTTACAAAAATCGCTTTAGAAGCACTTTTCCCCGGGAAGCAAAATAAAACATTTTTTCACCAGGCTGTGGCCACTGGAAACCAGTCACCAGTTACGGTTTGCTGAACAAAATAAAAATTTATTCCGCTCGTCATGCCCTATTATCGCCGTAGCGAATGACATGCCGTGCTTACGGTCAAGGTTATAAAGGAGAGTCACTTTCGTTCCCCTGAGTGGACACCTTACTTCGATGCATGCTATAAGGTCACCAATTTGTTAGGCATTCAAATGTGCGACTAAATATTCTCAAAGGTGTCTCCTATTTCAGTAAAAGTCTTAAGATGTCGTTGTGTCTCCGCTTCAACGAATATCATTTTCTTGGTCACTCAAGACTACGAATATCATTTTCGTAATCACCCACGCCTACAAATATCATTTTCGTAGTAACCCACGACTACGAATATCATTTTCGTAGTCTAATGTATCCCATACTCTGCAGCCTGGGTCTAGGAGTTCAGGCGATATTATTTCTCTTTATTCATGGCTGACAGTCTGGGTGCCGGCAGCAGTAATTATAGGAGCATGCAAGACTGGTGTCTTGCATCCACTGATGTTCGCTTAGAATTTACGAGCATTTCATTCATGCAAGGCTTTGAAAAATGTCGGGAAAGTTCGATTTTAACTTCAAGTGATTTCCTCTCATTTCCAGTTGAACAAGCACGATCTTGTGCTCAATCTTTGGCAGGTCTGAAGAATGGTTAGCAAATGGACTGAATTAAATAGTAAGGAATCTTTGTGACACTCTTTAAGTTCTATTTTTGCTTGATTATTGAAGGATTTGCATGAATTTTGAACTATTTTTCGCAATTGCGCTGAGTATTTCCTATAAAAACTCAGAGAGAAAGTTGAACTGATAAATATTCTGTATTTGTGGTATTAAAAATTCATAAACGTTAATTTACGTTACTTAGCATATAAATTTTTGAGGCACAGATGAATGTAGACCTTGAAGCTAAAACACGATACCCAAAAATTTTGTTTGAGGTAAATCCCAAATAATACCGACTGTTCTTCAAAGCAAGTCTTAAGATGACATTTTCACCTTCAACAAAGAAAATCTCTTTGGGCCTCATTTGATTATATAATATACAGGGTCAGGCAAAAGGATCTGACACAATCAACCTACAAATTTAACCTACAAATGTGTCAGATCATTTTGCCTGACCCTGTACATTCAACTAGGCCTGTCACACTTTTCTGAACACTCATTTTCTTCCAAAACAACGTTTGTTATCACACAATGACATTCTGCTGAGAACAGCCCTGCCATACATACTGGTATAAATCATTTCAAGTGTTCATCTACATGAACAGACTAGTAAGGTTCAGACAGAATAGTAAAATAGAGAATGCTAGAAAAGATAATATTTAAGAACTTTGAAATATTTGTTCACGTGGAATAATTCAATACCTTTGCACTTAGCTTTTCAGTAATTTTACTGAAAAATCAAGTA
>VCRD01003896.1:34536-53440 GCA_006783055.1 Trinorchestia longiramus
CCAGGCCTTCCTTACGAGGTGACACCGCAGCTCACAGGCACAACAAAGTGAATGCCATCCATCCGTGGCACGTCGCAAAATGAGATCAAGTAAGGCATGACTAGCGGATTTAAATCAAGTTCAACTGCGGGAAAGGATTTTCCTTCGTGGTTGTTGTTGTGGCACTGATGTAATTTTTATCAACCTTGGTGATTTTGCTGAAGAAATAGGGATTTTCTTCTCGTCTGTATTTTTGTGTTGCAGTGAACCGTGATCCATTCAGCACTCGCATGAATGTCTGTATTTACAATGCAACTTTTCTGTCCATATGTAAAAAACTCTCTCAATTTTTGTACCACCAAATCTTAAGTTCTTACTAGACTCGAGTTTTTTCGCAGCCCTTGCACAAAAAATGATAAACAAATTATGAGGTTTATCCGCTTGTATCATGGAAAATACGAGCAGTAATCGTGGTAGGAAGATATCGTTAGCTTGTGAAAAAATTTCGATTTGCATATCATAGCTTCAAAAGCCGCATTACTCAACTGATGTAATATTTTCTGCAGTGACTTTTCCAAGTTATATCTGTAATGTTTACCGCTAAATAAAATACCTTAAAAATTCGTTGATTCAATGATAAAAAATTATAAATATTTCAAAATAATCTCTCGGTGGGGACGGCGTAGATCACTTCACCACCATGGTTTAGTATTGATTCGACCATTGTGACTAATGAGAGAAATGTGATACTTGACGGCCTCTGAATAAACTTTATCCTGGACTCTAGAAAATCATTCATGTAAGAAGAATTTTCTTTTGAAAATGTTCTGGCATTTATTGTTTCCGTCTTGTGCAGGTTGTCGTAAAAGAGAAGTTAATAATGAGGAATGATAAAATAAAAGAGAGCGAACGAATATAAAAGATCCGTTTCGAAAATAATGAAAGCAAATGCAAGATTGAGTAATAAATATCTATTCTAAAACGAGGTCTAGTAACTGAAGAAACAAGAAAGTCTAGTAATTGAAGCAGATTGAATACATATATTATATAAACATTAAAAATTCTACAGGGTTTAATTCATGAAATGAGGAGAAAAATTCAAGTGATTTATTGACCCTTGAATCTCATGAGGACAGTGAAGAAGGAATAGGTGGAGATAATGAGAGGAATGAATCAGGCCTGAGAAGACAGGGCTAAATGATGAGTTCTGAGAGCAAATATATCATTTGATTCCTCGTTGGGCCAACAATAAAGTCAATCAGTTAGTTAGCTGACGTCAAAAATGTGTCCCAAGCGGCCTAAAAATTATTTTTGCTTATATCTGCTTTTTAAAAATACTGATCAAGAGCGTTGCGGTGAAATTTATATAAACACATCCAATAACTCTGAATAAATAACATAGTCTAATAAATTGATAGTCGCAGTATAGAATGACTTTGAGTTTAGTTAGAAGTATTCAAGTCATATGATACTGGCAGTATAATGAATTTCAGATGAATTGATCCACGAAGATAACAAATGAGATAAGCTCAAGCTCTTCCAGACTGCCAAGTGTAGCAGATGTATGCTATAGATTTGTCTCCCATATTCCACGTCATGCTGACAAACAGTCCCAAACGGAGATGTCAACTGCAGAACTTTTGTCAAAAGAAGAATGTGTCCACCGGCTCCAGTGGTCAAACAAAAAAATTCTCATTCGAGAACAATGACTGTCCGGGCCACAAACCAGAGCTTTCTTCTCTCTCCACGGAACAGAAGACTTCATTTACTGGTCTGTCCAGCTCACGTTCCCGTCCTGGAGACTTCATACAGATCTGGACATTGGGGACTTCATTTAATGATCTGTCCAGCTCACGTTCCCGTCCTGGAGACTTCATACAGATCTAAACATTGGGGACTTCATTTGCTGATGTGTTCAGCTCATCTTCTTATTCTGGAGATTTTTTACAATCCTGGACGCTGCTGGATGTTGAACTCAGTGATATAATGAGGTTTAGAGGGAGCTCAAAACTGTTAGTGTCTCACACTGAATATGAAAGAAGGTCGTTTTACAGCACCTGTACCGATGTATTAGGTTTGAAAGAAAACAATGTTTTTTCGTTACAATTTTATTAATCCTTCCGAAAGCCTTTTGATTGCTAGCCTAAAGGAAATCTGAATAATTGAATTTAGATACATTTTATTGTTTCAACCATGAAAAAATGAATGTTTATGATGAGCATCTAAGGCATTGTATGCTCTATGAATTTAAGAAAAACAAATGAGCTGCACAAGCTGCAAGAAACATTTTTTCCCATTCATAGAACAATTTTTTTGCAGGTTGTCTGCTTGATGGAGCTTTCTTCTATTCATAGAGCATACAATATCTTATATGCTTTTCATTAACATCCATTTCTTGTGGGTTGAAACCATTCAATTTATTTAAATTTAATCATTATCATTTTTGAAGGAATTAAAGCTCAGAGCTTTCAAGAGGATTAAAATAAATTATTAGGAAAACGCAGCATTACTTTACTTCTAGCGTACTAATTCTGTCAGCAAAGCATGAATTAGAATAGAATAAAATAGGACAATAGGAACGAGTAGTTTGATCCATTCTTGAGTTGTTACCCACGTTTCATACCGTCTAAAGAAAAGGCATCAATCACGCATATGCACTTCAATCGTGTAAGCCAATTTGGTCACATATCTCCATTTTACTCGACCCTGTGCACCGTATCATACACAGGCCCCAGGAGTTAAGGGTTTAAAATCAGTACGTAACACTACAAGCACTCCCAACACACGATAAATGACACACCTATCAAAGCAGTCGAGCAACATAGAGATCTTGATATCATTACCACTGAAAACCTCAAATTCGACCAACGAGGGGAAAACACGCCACAAATACGATCAGAATTCTTAGTTTCATTGCAAGAAACTTTGAATACAAGTCAAAGAACATTATCTTAGCTCCATAAAGCGTTGGTACAGCCACGCCTGGAATATGCAGTGTAACTCTGGTCTCCTACCCTACAAAGAGATGTTAATAGAATGTAGAAAATTCAGCGTCAAGCAAGAAAAGTAATACCTGAACTCGGTAATCTCAGCTACGAAATGGGTCTTCAACAGTTTGAATTTATCTCCCTAGAACAAAGAAGACTGCGAGGACAACTCGTCAAGACCAATAAGTATCTCAATGGCCTTAACGATGTTACACTACAAGGATTTTTTGATAGAGACGATAACGTGCCAACCAGAAATAAAGGCTAAAAACCAATAGTACGAAACTTCAGGACATCCCAAGCTTTAAATTTCTGTCTATTTAAAATTACCAAAACTTTTAACCAGCTGCCCGAAAACCTCGTTTCTCCTAGCACTGTGAACATATTTAAAATTGTCTTGAATTAAGTATAGCCTATGAGGTACAGGTAACAGATAAAGTATTTGCGGTAGTCAAATCAAAATTAATCCATGATTTTGAAATGTCACAAATGTTTTTTTTTATCACAGGAGGGAGTATCATGTATGAAATTCTGACAAATCCGATTGCTGGAATTTACACTCATTTTAGGATAAATGGGCTAAAAAACGCCAAGCATTGTGCA
Source organism: Trinorchestia longiramus (assembly GCA_006783055.1). Lineage (NCBI taxonomy): Eukaryota > Metazoa > Arthropoda > Malacostraca > Amphipoda > Talitridae > Trinorchestia > Trinorchestia longiramus. The sequence continues at coordinate 38,106 of VCRD01003896.1, forward strand.
AGGTGCGACAACATAAATTCCTTTTTTTAAATAAAATTTCTTTCAAAATAGGAAGTTATGTTGCTGTACCCTGCACAAGGCTTGTGGTTTATAGCAAACTAATCGGCGCTTAAGATAAATTTTCACCCCTGAATCAATTAGTGGGAATCGATTTTGTGTTTGGTGGTTCTCCACTCAACATTTGAAGTAAAGCAACGTTATTGAGTAGATATTTTGATGTATCAATAGTAAAATTAATTTCTTTTTGTAATATATGTGCAGAGAAATAAAGTAGAGGGTGTCCATAAAGTCTCGTATAAAAGCCTCTCATAAAGTCTGAACAGGATCCCTGAAACACACAAATACAAAATGTGATTAAAAACTTTAATAAACACTAAATACAATAGAAGAAATTTGAATAAAATATCTTATCAATCGCATTTGTAATAAATTTTTTGAATGGTAAAGAAACTTTATGGACACCTTGTATATATGGGGCAAGGAATGATCATTTTGAGAGGAACTTGTTTTTTCGTTCTCAAGAGGTGAAATCAAACGCACATGAATGTCTCCACAATAATCTTAACTCATACATTTCATTTTCACGCTATTATTTTATCATGCAGGAGCGGTACATACAGTGAAGCTTTGAATAGAGCAATTGTTTCTCGCAAATAATTCAGCAGGTCAAGAGATTGCTGCATCGTCAGGAATAACGACTAGCGATTTCATCGTCACTAATTTCGAAGGCATAAAAAATTAGGAGCAATAATTATTCCGGTGTTTTTTTGCTGCATGTTAAGTGACGAGGCTGAGAAAGACTAGCTGAGGAGGCAAAGAGAGGGACTCTAAAATGCTCAACTGCTTCAGCATTGACTTCGCAAACAAATTTGAAGCGCGAGCGCAAACAGACCGAGTGCTGCAATGGCCACACGCGAACGCCTTAGGGACGGATGTTGATCCAAGTCGAAGTTTTATGAAGCAGTCATCCTGCTCTGCTCCGCAACTCTATGTAGTCTTCCTTGCTCAAGTACAGCTGTTTGATGAAGTAGTTATTCTTTTTAGTTCTGCAACTCGATGGAGTTTTCCTTGCTCAAGTACAGCTGTTTGATGAAGTAGTTATTCTTTTTAGTTCTGTAACTCGATGGAGTTTTCCTTGCTCAAGTACAGCTGCTTGATGAAGTAGTTATTCTTTTTAGTTCTGTAACTCGATGGAGTTTTCCTTGCTCAAGTACAGCTGTTTGATGAAGTAGTTATTCTTTTTAGTTCTGTAACTCGATGGAGTTTTCCTTGCTCAAGTACAGCTGTTTGATGAAGTAGTTATTCTTTTTCGTTCTGTAACTCGGTAGAGTTTTCCTTGCTCAAGTACAGCTGCTTGATGAAGTAGTTATTCTTTTTAGTTCTGCAACTCGATGGAGTTTTCCTTGCTCAAGTACAGCTGCTTGATGAAGTAGTTATTCTTTTTAGTTCTGTAACTCGATGGAGTTTTCCTTGCTCAAGCACAGCTGCTTGATGAAGTAGTTATCCCACTCAGTTCTCTTTAACTCTGTCGTGTTTTCCCAGAAGCAGAAAAGCTGCTCTAAGGTGCGAAATCCACGCCAAATCCAACGCTGCACTTGAAAGGCTTGAGAACAGTATTAGTGATTCTGTATCAGCATTGTAGGGTCAGTATTTGTCTGTGGCGAGTAATCTGAATATTTTCAATAACTATTACTCCTGTGTTTAGATTCGGTTTATTCCTAATTAATCTTAGTCTAATTTAGGGTAAATTTTCACCGTTACGCTACATTCAAATTAATTTTTCGGTTTACGCGGAATGATGAAGTACGAGACGGATTAATAATTGGTATTATTGGTATTGATACGTATCATAATTCATTAATTTTATCAATGATTCATTTCCGCAAGAGAAACTATGTCTTTAACCCCTTACCGACTTAGTTTCTGTACTATATTCGCTCACTTCTTTTCGTTGACCAAGGGAAAAGACATAAATAAGAGCAGCACGACTCAAAAGTTAGGGTATCTTAATGTACGGCGTTACAGGTCTGCCACAGACGTCAAAACAGTCGACGAATAATGTTTTCACAATAAATTTCCGTCTCTATAATTAGACATTTGATCGGTTTCGTCTAGGTCTGCGTGAGAAGATGAGCCACGTGTCGCAAGTATAGAAAAGAAAAGCTCTAATCCAGACCATGGAGTTATTTTTATCCTGACACTGAGGCAATAGAGAAACTTCCACAAGAAAACAAAGAATGCCTATAACCACATGAATAATGTATTGAATTCTCCGTCCATTCATTGCACTCACTTTGTTCTTAATCTAAAGGAGTTCTCTAGGAGTCCTGTCACCCAATCATCCAAAATAAAGAGTTTCCGAAGTACGTTTTTGTCGTAAAGAAATCTTGCCGTGAAGAAATTTTGTTAAAAAATCTTATTATGAAGAAATTTTGTCGCGAAGAAATTGGAAGAATCAAAACCGATTGGTACATTCATGTACTACAATTTTTTCTTGAAAGAATGGTGATTTACATGGTCTGGTGAAAAATGAACTAAAATTAATGTTGACCTACGATCAAAACCGTTACAAAGACCTCAAATTTAGACTGGGATGGCCGTACTCATTTGATAAGTTTATGTGTTGTACATCAACATCGGCACTATTGACATAAACAACATCATCATCCACGACATCAGTAACATCAACAACATTAACATCACCAATTTTAGCATTGACTACATAAAATTTAACATACACAACATCAACATAACACCATCAACAAAACCATATCAACAATATCATAACAGGCCTTCCAAGGGCTATGATCATTAATCATAATTTCAATGTTTCTATTACTTCTTAGTTCCTTTTTAAAGATAATCGAAGCTCATGACTGCATTTAATTTTGCTATATAAACCATACTTTCGTTTGCAGAACTTACTGATGTATTTGTTTAGCCTACATGAGCAACAAGTCGATATTTTTTTCCAGGTTTTTCTGCATCAATTAATTTCGCAGGCACAATAAAGTAGCTCGAATAGTGTATATTTATTTATGGTCATGAATGAACGAGCGTGAAAGGTCCTACAATAACGTATATAATGTCCTCAATTGGATCTGTATCTTTAAAACTAACAGAGGTTGATGAAGCTGTTTCTTTTTTACCGTTTAACAGAGCGTAAACTTGGGAAAAGAATTCATATTACTAATCCTGCTTAATATTATGCTATGAAAGTATTTTTTGTTCACATGGGAATTGGAGCAAAGTAATTTATCGAAATTAACGAATAAAATTGCTACATACAACAGGCATTCCAGAGCAAACATCTGCACTGCTGATTGATATTTGTGAGTTGATCTTTTTATCATAAAAATCCAACTCCCTGTTATTCGTAGGCAATAATATGTTAGCTAGTTATTTAAATAAAAATGCTTAGTATTTGTGGAGTAAAGAAATAGGACCCACTAGCACATACAGGGTAGCCCATAAAGTAGCTTTTTAAAACTATTATAGCTATAAAACTACAAGTGGTAAAGAGATTTGGTTAATTCAGAATGAATGAGGTGATTGTAAAGTTTTCTACCAGCGTATCAAGTCTAACGACAATCACAACATATTGCCCAAAATTTCATAAAATCCACCCCTCAAAATGAATCGCTACGCAATGAAACAACGAGCAAAAATAGTGGAACTTTACTTCCGGTGTTAATGTTCGATTACTGCAGGTTACTGCAATTCAGAAGAATTACAAGAATATTAATGGTATTGAAAGAAGTCCTTCGAAGAACTGCATAAAAAATGGGGAAATATGCTTCATCAGTTTTTATTAAATTTTTTACAAAGTTTTCATTTTCTGCAAGCTGCAGAAATCTATTCGCAAAATCTAATCGCTTTTGGTAGTCCGTAGGATGGTGTTCTTGAGTTAATTGAATTTTATACGGACTAGATCCACACGTGAAAAATCACGGTTTTTACTAAATTTTTCATTTTAATTTGCCAGTGGACGCGGGCTTTGCAACAGAGTTTCCCCATTGATGGATGTGCCTTTGGTATCCACAATAGAATGCTACAATACATGTATACCCTACGAAATTTCCTCTTATCTAAATCCGTAAGAGCGTCTATTATACAAAGTGGCCTAATTATAATACAATTCTGAAAACAATAACTCAATTTCCAAAATCGTTTGCCTTATACTAAGTGGTAGCCAGGTTACTGGTCAAACTAATTTAAAACATTTCTTTTCGCATTATCAATAAAAAATATCAAAGCATCATGATGAATTTCAACAGAAAAAGGTCTAAAAAAAATTTCTATTTGCAAAAATAAACCGATTGTGTATTCTGGACGCCATAATGCAAGTGAAAGGGAATTGAATTGCCACAGAAAAATAATGCAATGGAATGATTTTTTGTATTTCTTAAGCTTTATCCTTGTTGCTATCAAAGCTATGATTAGAAGAGTGTGACACACGGACAGACGGACGGGGCTCTTATTATAGTATAATAGATGATACTTTAGATCTTTTATCAAAATACATTGTATTGAGGTACTTGACACTCTCAGTTGAATCGAGCGTCTCCTAGTTGACGTTTTGGGCCGATCAGCAACACTCGTTGCAACAAGCTGAATTGAAGCACCAGTTCAAATGGTTCGTGGCCTGCCACAACGTTGTCTGTCTGCTGTTCTCCCAGTTTCTCTAATTTCAATACCAGTTTTTTTATGCAGTTCTTCGAAGGACTTCTTTCAATACCATCAATATTCTTGTAAGTCTTCTGAATTGCAGTAAGCGAACAATTACATCGGAACTAAAGTTCCACTATTTTTGCTCGTTGTTCCATTGAGTAGCGATTCATTTTGAGGGGTGGATTTTATGAATTTTTTGGGCGATATGCTGTGATTGTCGGTAGACTTGATACGCTGGTAGAAAACTTTGAAATCTCCTCATTCATTCTAAACTAACCAAATCTCTTTACCATTTGTAGTTTTAAAAAGGTACTTCACTTAGGGGCCACCCTGTATAACCAATATGGCGGTTATGATATCAATAAAAAGTATGAACAGTATCTTCTGTTTTATGGTCATCCTCGTTATCCTAGATTTTCTTGCTAATTTCTATCTGCTCCTATAGACGTAACATAATGTTCATATACTCAACAGATGTATTTTGTTGTTCTAAATTGGTGCCTGCTGCAATTAAAGCATCATTTCTCACAATGATGCCATAAAATTTTAATAGATGAATTTAAAAATCTCACAACTGGCATGTTCAGTTTCCCATGCAATAATTTAGCCCAAGCAAATTTACCAGATAACAAAGCAGCAGATAATTTAGCATCAATTATTCATGGTAGCTCAATAATTTAAGTTGAGATCACTTGATGGGGTAGTATTTGATGTCTTAGGGTATTCTCCGAATTTGGGCTCATTGTGATAGTCAAACCACTAACCTTCTGCAATAATTGTAAGCATTTAAGTTCGAAGGAGGTAATTTTTAAAATCATGAAACATCGCTACCAACTGATTATCGTTCTCTGTTGGAGGTCCTAACTCATTCATCAGAAATCATTCTAGTTATTAATGGTGGATATCGATTAAAAGAGAAACAGGCTTTCTGTGCGAGTCGTGGAGTGTTTCTTCTACAGGCACGGATTGTGCTGAAAAACTCTTGCAAGATTCTGCCATGAGCTTCGAAATGCCCAATTCCAAGATTGCCCGAAGGCAGGAATCGCTGATGCCGTCCGATACAACTGAGTTATGCAGCTTAAAAACAACCAAGGTAGCAAATGTTAATGAGCATAAGCGGGCAAGGCAGCCAGCTCTCTGCCTTTTGATAATAAACTTAATGATAGGCCTTGCGATGAAGCAGCGACAGATGTTGCAACTGGCCACATATCTCACTGAAATACTGCAAGGGCTTGGCGCCCAGACTTAAGTTTAATATATCTTCTAAATTTTATACTACGAGGAGAAAGCCTTGTAGTAAGATTATCTATACATACGGACTGACGGGTTTGTTTTAACATCAGGGGTGGGCTTCGTAAATAAGATATATTCAAATTCAATGATACAACTGGAAGTTTTTAATAGAAAAGAGAAGAATGTCTCATGAAATACGAGGAGTGCTTCCACATAAGTGGTCATTCGCATACATTAAAAAACTCTCACGATAGGTGAAAAGTACATTCGTCTGAAAGGGTGTTACGTATGAATTAATGAATGAGAAATGGTTTTATGATTTCAAAAATACGGTTCCATACGTTCATCACTACATGTTGGTGTCAAGTTTTCGCTAATCTTGATTTTAGAAGAAGCGACTATGCGGAAAAGCGATAGAAGTTTGCTAAAATTTGATGACTGCCTCTCAAAATCCAAACTGTGAAATCTACACAGCTCATCAAAACTTACTGAAAAAATTGAAATTAAATTACTTCTTGAATGAATTTAAAACCAACAGATTTTATTTTCGGTTTGAATGTTCCAAAGTGGAAATTTTTCTGTATGTTCATAGATTCGCCAATTGGTTTCATTGAATGTGATTTTCTGAAATGAATTCTTTTAAGAGTGTAATATGTTGTATAGGTTTATGATGCATTTTTATTTCTTACATTATCTTGCATAACTGATGATACATCCATAAAAAGTTAATAAATAGATATTGTGAATGGTAATTGCCACTAGAACAATTTAGTGTTGTTTTTTCGACTATGATTACTATTATTATTATATTCCTATTTTTGGACTATAATTCTTCATATAATATCGCATATGTTACACAAGTCTTATTGAATGCAGTGTTTCCATAATAACACATCATAATATCACGTCAGGATCAATTGAATCACAATCCGGCCTTTCTTGAGAAATCAAACAAACCACAGCGTAACAATCCTCTCTTCTAAATGCTTTTATCCTTGATTGTGGATATCCTTAACAAACATGCCTACGTATTTAACTTTGGGTTCAGTACTTCTAATCTTAAGTGCTAGTAGAGCTTCTGTTTTGCCTTCTCTTGCGGACCTGGTAAATAAGATTTGTTTTAAAACATATTTTCTCCTCGTGCTCGTTTGTAGGAATAGTTCTGAAACACTGGGTGTAATTTTTATTTACCGGGGTGTTCGAAAAAATATCTTGCGCCATGGGCCTGGAAGATACCATCTCTCAATAAGGAATGCCACAACATAGTGATATAAATTTACGAATACAAAATAAATCTGTTGAAAGAACACGGAACAGAAAATTGTTTGCTCTATTATTGGTAGGTGAATACTTAAGATTGCAATGCTGTTTCGAAAATAAGTCGATTTTAAACACGGCTCAGTGAATGAAGTTGCGAACATCAGATGAATAGTCGTAGAGGTTAGGTATGATTTTCCCTGCGAAACATTTGTTTTTATTAAAATAAATCAACTGAGAGAACATGTTAACCCATACCAGAAAGTATTCATAGTTTTCATAAAAATAATAACAGATTAAAAAAAAATTAGCGTATAATCAAAACCATCTCTAAAAACATGAAACATTGGGGTTATATATATTATTATATTTTGGGGTTAACAAACACAGAAAAATATGCTTACGTTCAGTCAAATGTTAATAGACACGAAACAATATAACCATGTGGTATACTCGTCAAAGTAAATATTTTTGGGTTTAGAACCGCATAAAAAGACGCTCTTTACATCCAGTCCACGACTTCATTTTGCAAAGAGGTGCAAAGCTGCAACCACGCCTGGCGAAGTGGCTGCGTATTTTTTTATCTCCATTGGTAGCTATTGCTCAGTCGAAATATTTCTAGGCCTTGCATTGTCTGATTTTTCTAGGAGAACAACTCTCAATAACCCACCGGGGCTGCCTTATCCTTCAATAGCACGGGGTCTTTGTCAATAGAGAACCAAGAGAAATGCAAAACGTCGGTCCCCCGAATACAGCTCGCCTCCATTGTTCTAAAACTTTTCCAAGACAAAGCCTGTCCATAAAATCTGCCGAATATGAAAACTTGTCGAGTAATATTGGCGTTGCGACCACCTGATGAGGCAGAGTTTGCTTTGCTAAGGCCTCTTGAAGTTGGCTTCTTCTCTTCATTTTCGATAATTAAAATGGCGCTTGGGTAAAAGTCCGTCGTGGATGACAGCAGTGAAATATGAAGCGCTATGGCGGCAGGAAAGGGTCTTTGATCATCAGGTCTCGGCTACGTTGCCTCAAGGTTTTAATGGCCCTGGAATATGGTACTCGTCCAAAATAAAGTAGCTGTAGACTAATATTTTTAATGGAAAATACGTCAATTCGAAAAATCTGGCTGGTGAATACTTTGATAAAGTCCTTGGCAAAAATAAAGCCTCCCTCTTGATTTGCCAGGGAGCTTTTTTCTGTGGTATGCTGAATCGATAACTAACATTGGGTGTTTTTTACGTTTAAAAATACAATGAGTTCTAATAAGCTAGAAGTAGTTACTATCACTTGAAATATAAAAAACAGGAGTATATACTAACAACTTCTCTCAAGTACAAATCACATCAAAAGTTTGTTTATGCAAGTTATAAATGAAAAATTGCATTACTCACTGCGCACAATCTCCTACCCAAATAACTCATATCCCTCAGCAGTAATATACTCTAAAGTTTTCATTTATACTTAAAACAATGCATTTATAGACAACGAAGCCCTAAAACCCGCATTATCGATTAATTCAGCTAACAAAAAGTCATCATCGATGAAATCATGATGGTATGATCAAATATTGTATATACCATCAATCAGTAACCGTTAAAATCGACCACCATAGCTGAGAAGATTGAAGACACAGCTTATAGAAAGTCTATGAAAATACCCAATTGGGTAACAGTTCAAAATACAATACGAAATTTATCCATTAGTGTTATTAATTTTGAAACTTCGTAGGTTGTGGTCGTGATCGAAAATTTTTGCCGTCGTGATAGAAAATAATTGTTGACCCAACGCCAAAGCAGCAGCATTCCTTGTCAGCACCAGCATAGACAGGTATTCTCTCCTCCTTGTTGAATGAAGTTCTTCCTACATCAGTACATGGAAATTATTCCGAGTTTGAGTTTTTGATTGACCAAAGCAATTTGGAAAAATTATGTTTTTGCTCCTAAATCTACAGCGACCCAACATGCTAAAACTACGAGATTTGAAACCTCAACTGAGAACTAAGACATCAAATTTAGAATATCAATATTTGTTGCAACTTTGTAATTGGAATAAATGAATTGGCTTACGAGTATTCGCCTGGAAAAGTAAGAAACAATCAACACATATCAGTCGCGTGCGAAGCAGTGTCAAAAAAGTCCACTAAAGTTCCTTCAAAGTTGAACTGCTACGAGCTGTGTGTGTTGGACAATGACACACCTTTGTTAGAACTACACACGCACTGGTCAGAACATGGGTTTTAAAATTAATGAAACCATAGACGTTCTGAGAAGCAAAAATTTCTGCATCAAATTCATATTTGGTCTCACGAAGAACTATACACTAACAATACAAGGAACAGAAATACATTTATTCATTCATAAAGTAGATTCATTGAAAATCTCCAAGGCCTTTAAGCTAAACTATTGCTAGATTAAGATCAAATCTCAATAACTTGTGCGGTTATTGGAGTTGGTAGTTGTCTGGTTAGTTTGTGCTGTACTGTTCTGTGATCTGTTTTGGCTTGTTGTTGTAAGACCGTCGGAAAAGACGAAAAGGGCTACATAATAATATTTGATCTCAATGATACTCACTCTGATCAGCCGAACATAGCACAATACAGCTGTCCATCAGTTTCCTAGCTTCCTTTTCTTCTTTTACATTACACAAAGAAGAAGGAAAAGAATACATTTCCAACGCAACAACTTAATCGAAAATACAATTTCCAATGCAACAACTTAATCGAAAATACATTTTCCAACGCAACAACTTAATTGAAAATATAATTTCCTTTGCATTGCACAAGGAAAATGGTGACGCATGAGAGGATGTGGTGCGCAGTTGCCGTGGAGTTTTAAGATACAATCAAATATCGTTACTTGTAATTAAAATCAAATTTAAGATTTGACGAGCTTTTATAAGCAGAAAGACGTCAATAAAAATCACGAAAATAATGAGACAATACTGAACATAATAAAGAAATGCGCTAAAAACACTCCAAATATTGAACAAGGACAAAGAAGGAGAATGATGTGAAAATAAAGAGGTTTGAATGCATTGCCTTCGTCTCAGTACATGAACACATCAGACGGATACGCAAGGGGCAAGTGCTCTGTCGGGTCTTTTTGGCGTTGATTAGCGTTGTAAGCAAATTACTATTTAAAGATTTGAGAAAATTAGGCCGTTTTCGTTTGGGTACCGGCCAAAGACTACTATAAACTTATAGTAGTCCTTGGTACCGGAGTATTTGTAAAACTCTTATTTTATGAAGATTTATATCAACAGCATAAACTATTTGAAATCTCATGATAATCTATTTATTTATAAATAATGCTCTCATCAGAGATAACATTAAAAAATAAAAAATCACAGGAAAACCTACGTTCTTGTTCCCTACTGATCATTCAAACAATTTATTACGTAAACAACGTTAACTCTTTTAAAATTACTAATTTGAATTACATACAAGTTATTGACTAATGTCAGATGAGGCATTTATAATGATTGTAAATTTAAAAATCTTATTAATTTCAAACTCCAGATAGATAATTAATGTAAACTAATTATCTATTAAGAATAAGTAACGTTTAATCAGATGCTAAGTTTTTAGGATCAGAACGAATTAATGAACCCAACATTCCTACAATAAGTGAAACTACCTCGCTAAAAACATTGAATATAACAGTACAATATAGAACTTTCGCTTCAGTAGTTGATGTTAGATATACTTTGTTTCACCTGAATTATTTACCTCCGGCACTCGCCCTTCCTGCCTCATCACAGAACTATTATAGTCATCAAGATGTCCTGAAAAGCTCAAATTTGTCGTCAGTTGTGACAAATTCCTAAGAGGTTCACGAGGAGATTCTAATCGACTATGTTCGCTAATAAAAGACAATCATTTTCTCTTCAAAGCTAGAAAATCAGGCTCCCTATTACCTCCGAATAATCATCCTTCTGGAGCTCGCAATCCAACACCAGCATCACGCAAGCTCAGCATTTCTCTGCGCCGTAAATTTTTGACGGATCATAAAATGGGATTATGGGCGATGCGGTCTCGACATTTAGTGCTGACGATTACCTCGCCAGCTCGAAAACAACGTCTCGAAACTTTACGAAAACAATAAAATTGTTTGCGCCTACGGTCGACCGAGACTCTGTCCAAGTTCGCTAAAATCATGACAATTAAATCTGACTTGAAATTCCCTCAGGTAAATTCCATTATTTTCCAGGAAAAACAAATTTGAAAATTGATATAAAACCACTTGGAGTGAAAGAGTAGTTTTAACACAACTCGCTAATATATTCGTGCGAATCGCCATAGCATTGACATTGCATTTGAAGACTGGGTTATTTGAAATGTTTCGATAATTTATTCATCCCAAACTATGTATAAGTTAGTCACTAATCATAATTAGAGTAACTGGCGTACAACTTAGAGTAGATAATAGAAGTTTCATATATTTAAAAGAAATTCTTCCATATGCACAGATGAGATGAAAAAAGAGCCAGTGTTATGTTTTTAAGATTTGCGAATTCAAATTGAGCTATCTCATGTTTTATGATCATCTACTTACATATAAATAGGACTTGCATCAAACAAAGACAGCTCTGATGAAAGCATCAATGGATACATTATTTGTCAAATTTGTCAAACACTGGGTAATGTTTCTTGACGTTCGTTTGTATATTGTGAAGATTCCCCTTTTGCCAGTGGTGGTGAATCTGTAGCAGGTGAGGGTACGACATTAAAGTATATATTACATTAATAATCTTTAAAATCCTTTTCTGTGTCAGTATAGGTATAAAACTATCCAAACTTCTCTTACTGAGAAACTTCTAGACATCTCAAGCTCTGAACTTTTTTCCCGTTAAAATTGCCGCAACTTGGAACCAGCTGCCAGAAAACATAATTTCTGCTGGCACTGTAAACACATTCAAAAATCGTCTCCATAAATTTTGGATAACGAACCACCTTCAAGTATAACATCCTACTAACTCTATGTCCTTAACTCCTTAAGGCTAATGTATGATTGAGATAAATGAGCGTGATATGAATGCCTGTGCGTGAGTGATATGCGTGCACATGACTAAACTGACTTACGTGGTTAAGGTGTACGTGCATGACTGATGGATTTACTTTAGACGGCATGGGACTTCGGTATTGAACCAAGAATGGGCCAAACGGCTCGCTTCTATTGCCTTATTCTATTCTATTATATTCTTGTCCGATGAATATCGTAAACATAACTCAGATAATTCATTTGAAGAGAAATAGAAGTCGAGCACACAATTTTCATATACATTGCCATTTATTTAAGAAGAAAAAGAAATGAATATTGGTAACTGGCAATGGTTTGTGATTTAAAAGTTCCGAAAGCTTAATTTTCTTGGAGCTTTATCCCCCTCTCAAAATGAGTAAAACTTTTATAACGAGGAAGTAATTCTTGGCTTCTCATTTGTGCGTCATGGACACGACTGAGTGATGTTGGAGGATCTCCCCTGGGAGGGTCAACTAGACCCAAACTTAATTGGACCCCATAATAGATAATGGCCTCTACAAGAAGGGTCAACTGGACCCAAATTTAATTGGACCCCATAATGGATAAAGGCCTCTACAGGACGGGTCAACTTTACCCAGACTTAATTGGACCCCAAAGGAGACAAAGATCTAAGGAGAAAAGGTCAACTGGACCCCAAACCACAGGGTTCTCTATGGCACCTCATGCATCTACCCAGAATGGCATTGGATTCGATGACCGTAAGCACCCGCTAGTATATCTCACTGATGCCGTCCATAAAGGGGAATTGCTTAAGAACATAGACTCCCCATCCTTATGGTCATTACGCTACTGCGAGTGGTGGCTTTGAGCGAAGTCTTCTCCGCCTCTGCGTACTTCTCGTTTGGGAGAGCCGTGTTTTACCTGATGTACGTTCCAGTAAAGTTTCGTGATGTCTTCATCGAATTTTTCTTCAGCTATTTTCTTCATAGAAGTCAAGGGATCTTATCGTGCCATCTTGGGTAGTTTACTGTTCACGTACCCTTCAGCGGTCGACTCTTCACCATCCGAATAGTGCTTAACTCAAAGTAAATTTAAGTGAAAGGAAAAGAACAGAGGGTCTTTAAAAAACGTTACTTGGTGATGGACCAAGAAGATTAACACTTGTGACCAAATATGGCACTGATGATACAAGATACTAAATAAGATTCATTCAACTGGCTTCCAAACTTTCTATAGTAGAATCATGTCGCAATATCTTCTGGCAGAATATATATCGAATATAAGAAAACTTCTGATACTCTTTTCACGAAACTCTTAAGAAAAAGTTTTATTCATCATTAATTATTTTGGCTTATCCCGACAGCCTTCGCTATTTCTGTTTCATTAGAGGTCAGGAGTATAGTCTTACACGACTACGAATGCGATGTAAAATACATTTTAAAACCAGAAGCAAAATTTAGGACTTACTTTTGCAATTTAATGTTTCGAGTGAAAAGTAGGTGATGTATCCCATGCATTTGAGACACATATTACTCATACGATTTCAACAAATACTTGTTTATAAGTTTATAAAACTCATGTTTCCAAAAACTGAATTGAAAGATGCATTGAACAGGCTACGTAAATTTGAAAACCTAAATTCTAAATTGATGTGCATTTATTAAATTGCAGTACAGGTGGATGGATCCCATAAGCAGACTGAGTTTAATTAGCGTACGGCCATCGTTCCTACAGTTTTCATTTGGTAGAAAACAAAGTAATTGAACAGAAGTACGCGTGTAAAAATATTTTAGTATGCAGAGTTTGATATTAATCAATAATTAATGAGAGTCTGTTTCATTAATGGAAATTTCTTAGATGCTAAATCATTGCACCTCGATCAACAATCGTAAAAATTACTGCCTCGATGGGAATATCGATATTCCTTTCCATAGACTTACTCTTCAATTATCGCAGGAGTTAGAAAGCATATCAATAATTTTCATTTTCCCGCACACAAGGTTGAGATGAAAAATTATACTTTTTTCATATTGATATAAATTTCACCCCCAATTCGGCTTCATTATTTTGAACAAGCCTGCTTTGTGTGCCTTCCAGCATTATTGTCTGTCGTAGAAAATACAACCACTGGTTAATCACACCAGGGTAGCAAATGACCATTTATATTACATCCGTAATTTTCGTATATACAGGGTGCGACAACATGACTTCCTTGTTTTGAAAGGAACTTCCTTTGAGAAAAGGAAATTATGTTGCCTCACCCTAAATCTTTCAAGTGCAGAACTTTCTTATACATAGTTTACCTTTACAATGTATTCCTTACAATCTATTCCTTACAATGTTTATTCCTTCAGATACTTTTTATGCTTGCAAACCCTTTTTATTCCTTAAAAACCACATCTTTCACAGGAAGAATCTTTACCTGCGCTTAATTCTGGTAAAAGCTTTATTTACTTCTAATACTGGTAAATATTTTATCTATGAACTTCTAGTTCCGGCTGACATTTTATCTTTTTTTAATACCGGCGGAATCTTTATCTTCTTTTAATACCGGTGGAATCTATATCTTCTTTTAGTAGAGCGTGACTCTTTATCTAATTCTAGTATAAACAAAATCTTCATAGTATCTAATACTGGCTACGAGTAGTAGTGCCAGAATTTTTGTTTACTTCTCGTACGTTCAATTATTTTAACTTCTTCCAGTACCAGCAAACTTTTCATCTGCTTCTAGTATCACGAAAATCATTATCTACTTTAAGTCCGAGAGAATCTTCATCTACTTCCAATTCCTGTAGAACTTTCACCTTCTTCTCGAACATGCAAAATTTTTATATTTTTCCTGGGACAGAAAAATCGTTTTCTAATTATACTCGTAACACTACGAAAATATTTATTTACATCTATTACCGCTAGAGTCCTTATTTACTCCTCGTACAGGCACAATCTTCATCTACTTCTACTACCAGCACAATCTTCATCTACTTCTACTACCAGCACAATCTTCATCTACTTCTACTACCAGCACAATCTTCATCTACTTCTACTACCAGCAGAATCTTCGTCTACTTCTACTACCAGCACAATCTTCATCTACTTCTACTACCAGCACAATCTTCATCTACTTCTACTACCAGCACAATCTTCATCTACTTCTACTATCAGCACAATCTTCATCTACTTCTACTACCAGCACAATCT